>ML106955.1:0-19159 GCA_003697995.1 Taxidea taxus jeffersonii
CCTTGTGATTTGGTCATTGGTCATTGGTGTTCCTTCCTTGCTCCACCAAGCTCCACACACTCTTTTTGCCTCCTGACTTTTGTAAGAGGTGAGTCTCAGCACCTCAGAATTTCTGCCCCCTGTACTCTCCCACCCGCTATGCGGCGAGAGCAGCTGTGGGAATGGATGAGCCGGGTATGCATGTGTCTGAAAGTGCCCGTGTTGACGTCGGTGTGCCTCTGAGGTCCGTCGGTGGCACATGCAGCTCTCGGCTGTCCTGGGAGCCAAGAAGCGGGAAGGGAAACAGTCCACTGCTGGCTGGGGAGAGGCAGGGCCACATCCCCACCCACTCCCTGCAGGAGGCCTCTCCCCTTGCTGGCCCCTGAGCTGTGGCAAGCCCAGCAAGCCCGATGTCCCCTCAGATGGACCGGGCGCAGTGGGCAGGGGTGCACATCTCTCTCCAGGCCCTCGAACTGCAGTTCGCTGTAGATTATAAAATCGGGTCCTTTCATGAACGTAAACAGCACTGATGGCTCCTTCATTACAGGCTGAGACACCCTTACCTCCAGTGGCCAGAGATGGGAAAGGGGACAGTAGGAGCAGCCCTTCCCAGCTGGGGAGGAGTGATGACAAGGGAGGCCCTTTGCTTACCCACATTCCCTCATCTCCTTTCAGGTCTTTCCAGACTTAATTAGTGGCTCTTTCTCTCCCATGTGGGGGGCTTCTCTGACAGCACATGTTCTGGGGGCCATCCCTGGGTTCCTGTCCTGAGGCATGGGGGTCTCTCCCAGCCCTAGCCAGGTCTGCTCGGAGACTTGCAGTGTTTCCCTTGCTCGGGTTCTGGAATAAATCCATCACCATCCCGAGAGCGGGTAGATTAGAATGTTGGCAGAATGTCTAGAAACCACAGGCTGATTTGTCCCCATGTGTTTCAAGTTGTGGGAAGCCGGGTTCCATTTCTCGTCACGCTCCCCAGAAAGAGGGCAGTTAGCTAGAGTCTCTGAGCAGTGGCTTTCCACAGCCTCCATTTCTCGTCACACCCCCCAGAAAGAGGGCAGTTAGCTAGAGTCTCTGAGCAGTGGCTTTCCACAGCCTCAGGGGGTCCCTGCGGCCGTCACAGCCCCTCACTTGGTGGCACGGTTTTCTGTTCAGATGGGACTCCCTGGTCTGGAAACAGTGAACCCACGGGAAGAGGTGAAGGTTTGGGGTTGTAGGTTTGCAGGGAGATGAGAAGGCAGAACAGCATTGTTCTGTTCTCTCACCATCTGAGGGGGGTTGGGCCTGTGCCCACGTTGTTCCCTCAGCCTGGAACTCTGCCCCTTGGACTCCAGACAGAGGATCTTCGTGTCCCCCGGTGCCAGCCCACAGGTCATGCCCTCAGACCTTTCCTACGCCCTGGTGCTTGGGGTTGCTGCCCTTCATCGGCCCAGATCGCTGTCTGCACCATGCTTTTCCCCATCCCGGATGGCCTTGCTGCCTCGAGTTCGTGTTCCTTGCTCTTGACCTCATCAGATATAAACGCCGAAAGAGACAGGCGCAGGAAAGACTCGGACGTTTGAGGAATATGAGAAAGCATGAGTGCCTGCCCGTTGGGCCCCAAGAACCTGAGCCTCGTCCTATGGTCAGACCGTGCTCCTGCTCTGGTTCTCCGGGTGCCTTCCCTCCTGCTGTCATTGCAGGGCTTCAAGGGGCATCTTGCACAAGCCCGTGGACTTCCTGGTGTGCCCCTGCTTGCCCTTTCCCACCCAGACTGTGCAACCAGCCAGGGAATGCCCCCCACCACCTGTCCCCAGCTCACCTGGCCCTGCGGTGGAAGCCGCAACTGTCCGTGTCAGAGGACGGCCACCCCGCCAACCACGTCACCCAGGCCGGACTGAACGTGGCAGGGTGGGGAGGGGCGAGGCGGAGCTGCTGCAGGGAGCAGGCCAGACCGGCACTGAGCGGAGCAAGTAGCCAGGGTGGATGGAGTCCCTGGGGACCTCTGCTGGTAGGACTTGTGGGGGCCGGTTGGGGAGAGGTCGGGAAGGAGTCCTCAAGGATCACTGAGTGGAAGGTACGGGATCGAAGCTTCTGACACAGAGCAAGGAGGAGCCGCCACAGACAGCGGAGTGAGTGTTTCCGAGCTGCCTCCTGTGTGTGCAGGGACAACGCTGACTGCTGGGCTTCCCAAGGGCGCGGGTCCTTGACCTGAGCAAGGTGTGGAGCGATGAGCATCAGTACAGGACACGCTTGGCGGGAGCCCCTCGTATAGACCAGGGAGAGGCGAGCAGGCCCGAGGGTGGGGGCTTATACTGGTGCAGAAGCCCACTCGATGAGGCGGGGGGCTGCCAGGTTGAAGGCACAGCATGAGCAGGACCGGGGTCCGGGAGAGCAGAGATGGGGGCAGACCAGAGGCCACGCGGTGATCCAGGAGGGGTGGTACACGGGGCGTGGGGCCACCCGCGCCGGATCGCACTCGGGCTTTGCTCTGTAGGCACAGAGAGGGGCACAGTGTTTAGGGGAAGAGAAGGGGAGCCATGCTGGATGCAGGTGGGTCCATGCGCCTTGCCACGCCCCAGAGCCCCTGAGCCCCGCAGAAGCAGCCGCCTGTCAGGTACCTGGCTCCAAATGTCATTCCTGCAGAACATCAGGAGGGCACCTGGGGTTGGGGGACCTCATTTTCTAGATACTCGTTTCTAGACATGTGTTAGGGGAGACGAATGGGCAGCTTCTTTTTATCAGAGGTGAGAGGTGCGGCCAGATCCGAGGACTGCCAGGCGGGGACCCTTCCAGGTTGGTGCAGAGATTGCCTGGGCGGCTCAGCCTCCAGTCCGCTTCTCACACTTCACAGCCACGCAGAGGGGCGCTTACTGCAATCAGGCCTTCCGTTTCTGGCTGCAGCGTGCGCTTTCCCCATTCCCATGCTGGTTGGCCCCGGGGCCCACGGCCACTCTTTCATGGGGTCATCGGTGAGAAGTAGTGTTTTCTTGCCGCGGGCCTGGTGGTGTGGACCTTAAGAGCTTCAGGGGCCTGTGTTTGCACAGCTGTCTTGGCTCATCCCAGGTTTTGTTTGGTGCTGAATGGAAAATGGTTTTGTCGCTGGGGAGTACACAGCCTGGAGTGACAGGAAGCGGGTGGCAGGTGCTGTTACTGCCGCGATGGACTGTCCCGAGACCCCTCCTCCCATTTGCCAACCTTGGGCTCCCCGTTGGGACTCTTGTTTTCTTCACGAAGGGGATAAAGCAGAGCCTGTTCTTTGCTCTCGGCATGGTGAAGTTCTTGACCACATCTGCTGTATCTGGGCCAAACACGTGCTTGTGTGTGTTTGTGCCGGGAACTATGAGGGCATGGAAGGAAAGGGCTGGGCGGTCCGTGAGGGCTGGCAGTTGACAAGGGCGGGGAGGGAGCAGTCAGGAACATGGACTGGCCTGCCGAGGGGGCGGTGGCAGGCGCTCAGGGCTGGAGCTGGGGCTGGAGCCCCCAGGCATCTGAGTCCAGGGGCAGACTCTTTGGAAAAGGTTCTCTGAGAAAGAGAAGGTTCCTCTAGGACACACATCAAGGAAAGGACAGCTGTTTCCAGGAGCGGAATAAAGCCCAAGCTGATGGAAATGAGGGGTGAACTGGGAGATTCGGGGGGGTGGGGTGGGGGCTGGAGAGGACAGTGTGGAGTGATTCTCTGAGAGTTAGGCAAAAAGCCCCTGATCCCCCCCCCCCCCAGAAAGAGGGCAGTTAGCTAACCACTGCGCCTGTAGGGGGTTCCTGGGGTTCTTCTGATGTTTGCATGTCTTGGGAACAGACGCATGGGTGGGATGACCATACAGCAAAACCGAAAGGATACCTCATTGTCTTTTCATAAGAGTAATTCCTAAAACGGGGCCTGGCAGACTGGCTCCTGGCCACCTGCTTTCCTAAGTGAGGTCACATCGGACCGAGCCGTGCCTGCTGCTTCCCACAACCGTCTGTGCTGCTTCAGCCCCACACCGGCCGGTGCAGGGGCTTGTGACAGAGACTGCAGGGCCCGCAGAGCCGAAACCTCTGCCCTGTCTAGCGCTGGGTCGAACAGGTTTGGTCACCTGGCTCAAATTCCCGTTCGCTCCCTCGGATTGCTGCCAGGGTCAGCCTCCTTTCAAATGGGATTTTCTGGGATTACCTGTGGGCGTTTGTGTGTGTGTGAAAATTAAAGAGGAAGCTACAGGGAAAGGGGCCGGAGCCTCCTGCTAGAAGTTTTCCACTGCTAAGACCCGGTAGCATCCACAGTGTGCCCTTAAAAAAAATGCCTAAATGCCCCATGGGTGGTGGTGTGGCTGCTCTGGGGCCGTTGAAACCTGTGCTGGCTCATCCAAGTGTGAGCAGAGCTGAAATTAGTAAATGAAGGCACCTCCGTCTTTGTGTTCATCCTGCTCCTCACAACGGAGCCCCGGTCCTCACCCGTGGCTCAGGGCACAGAGCCATTGTCATCACTCCCGCCAGGGCAGACCCCAGTAGGAAGCGTGACTCTGGCGTGTTCTATTTCCTAGAAAAGGAGGCCACCTCCAGAGCTGGGAATCCACGGGCAAAAGCCACGTGCAGACAGGAGGGACTGACCGTCTGCTCTGTCGGGGAGGGGACCCGCCTGCCTCAGTGCCTTTGGGGCACCAGCCTCACCGCACTGCAACAGTTTAAATCCAGAGTCCGACCAGGGTATCGCACGTTCCCCTGCCACACACGGGGACGTGCTTGTGTTTAGATCCTCTGAAGCATGAATCTGCTAAACATCGATTTTTTTTTTTTAAAACAGCCATCACTTGAAATGCCTCAAAATTCAGGAAAAAAGGACCCTTTTCTGAAATATATAGAGTTGAAAAGTCACATAGTCCAGACCCATGTTTTCTTTGGTTCCGTCCCTGATGGTGAGGAGTGAGTGAGTGCCCGAAGAATTTGGGCAAAGGCCTGCCTCCACCTCTGCCCCCTCAGGGACCCTGGACAGGCCACCTGCAGGTGTTGGGCCTCTCCTTCCCTCCCTCGGCTTTGTCTGCAAACTGGGGTGAGCCCGGCGCCTGCCTCACGGGGGTTCTGAGGAGTGGGTGAGCCCCTGCCCGGCTCACCACAGGAGCTCGGTCCTCTTGGCTTATCCCAGAGCAGCAGAACCAACCCCAACAGGACCACGGGACCCTCACACCCGCTTCCGGCCCACCGCAGTTCCAGCTAGCCGCCACCAGAGGGACCCATCACCCCTGCTGCACACTGCGGAGGTTGCTGGGCTGGGGAGTGCCGCATTGCCAGTAAAGTCACCATTCCTCCATCTTGCTGAGCTCCCCCGGAATCAACCTGAAACGTAGATGGGGACACTGTGTCTCGGTCAGGGACCCAGCAGACAGTAGCTGCGCTCAGTCGGGGCCGCCTGCTGTCTTCGCAGAACGGTGGACTAAGTTCTCACAGGAGCTGTGCGTCCGGCTCAGTCAGGAAGGGGCTGCTGGGCTGGTTGTTCCAGCGCTCTTGGAGTCTTGGAGCGACAACAGCAGGTGCCCAGAGAAAGCCCGGAAGGACAGAAAGAACACCAGCTGACTTGTTTTGCTACTGGCCTCTCCGAGCCGAGGCTTACCTGTCCGAGGGCCCGGGAAGCTGTCTCCAGGGTGCTTCTGAGGCCCTTTTGCACCTCACGGTGGGCGGACCCTTGGGCCTGCTGGTTCGTGCTAGCTGATTTGGTTTTGTTTCTTTAAGACCCCCACTCGGGGTCTCGCAGAAGACATTGGACTGTTGAGCTCTGCATTGGAAGCTTCCATGATCTGGCCCCGTTCCTAGGGGGAAGCTTGGGGCCAGGTGGGGATTTGGGCTGGGGCCCATCCCCTTGCCTCCTTCCTTCCCCGGGGTGGCAGGCATTTGTTTCCCTCCATAGTTGGTGACTCCTGTCCTAAAGACACGCTAGAAAGTTCTTTCAGCTTTGGCAAAGGGAGCCATCCTGTTGATTCCAGAGAGTGTTCTGATGGGGTTCCCTCGGGTTCAGCCTTGGGCCTCTCCATTCTCTTTACCCTCCTCCTACCCTTCCACCTGGGGTCTTCACTTTGCCCTAAAACCTGACAGCCCAAATGTCTGTGTCCAGCCGATGCCCGTAGCACGTTACCCCAGCCTAGCTCCTGGTCTGGTCCCCTGAGCCCCAGGTGTCCAGTCCATCTCAGTGAAGCATCACTGTGTCCAGCTGCTCTGAGGGAACGGAAACAGGGCCAGCAGCCCACATCCGCCCTCACCCCATGGGTCAGCATCCTGGGGCTGCCAAGACAACGTGTCACAGACAGGGTGGCCCAGGACAACAGAGGCGTGTTCTCTCCCGGTGCTTGGGGTGTTGGCAGGCCTGCTTCCTCCTGGAACTCTGAGGGACCGTCTGGTCCAGGCCTCGCTTCTGGCTCCCAGTTGCTCCGACAGTCCTCCAGCCTTATGTGTCGTCTCTGTCTCTCTCCTTATAAAGACAGCCAGTCATTGGACGAGGGCTGCCCTAATCCACCGTGACCTGGTGTTAATGAGTGGCATCCACAAAGACCGTGTTTCCAAACACAGTCTGAGTTTCCAGGTGGACGTGACTTTGTCGGGAGAGTGCTGGCAAACACAGTCCACCCTGCAAAACTCATTGCTTTCCTTCCATCCTGTGGGTGTCAGCCATGCTAGAGTTCAGGGGCACTTTCTAGGTCCTAGAACCTTCAGGGGAAAGAGTCCATTGCCCCTGCGTGAAACTGGAGCCTGCCCTCTGACCTGCCCCGTGCTCTGTTCCTTCCTCTGCAGGCCTTACTGAAAATGGACTGCCAGGGCCTGGTGGTCAGACTCATTCAGGACTTCGTGCTCCTGACCACGGCGGTCGAGGTGGCGCAGCGCTGGAGGGAGCTGGCGGAGAAGCTCGCCAAAGTGTCCAAGCAGCAGATGGACGCATACGAGTCTCCGCACCGGGACAGGAATGGGGTCGTGGATAGTGAGGTGAGCTGGGCAAGGAGATGCACTCATAGCTCTGTCTACTGGACAGCATGTGGATAGGGACAAGTGAGTGGATGTGAGAAGGGTAGGCTCTCCCTGAGCAAGGTGAGTGTCCTCCTTCCCAGGACTTGGCTGCGCATCCTGATCTTCAGGGACCTTCCGTCAGACAGAGCAGCACATGAACGGAGCCCTTTGTGGCCACTTCTGCCTGGTCTCTGGCCAGGGCTGTGTTGACTAAACACCTGGTATGTTGTGAAACTTGGGTTCCTGCTCAGAGGTTCTTTGTAGTCTCACTCAGTGGCCGAGGTTGCTCTAAACTTCTGGAAAGTGGGTTCAGGTCCAGGAGATGTAGGAAGGAGGAAATCCCAGAACAAGGGTGTCTTTTATTCACGCAGTGAATTTCTAAAGAAATGGCCCGCCTGGAAAGTGCTGCAGGGATTTAAGGAAAGAGTCCTTCCGGCTTGCTCAGATGTCCTTTGCTACGTACCTGCTCTTGCACAAAACACCTTCCCTCAGAAATGTGCTGGCTCTGGACAGGGTCTGTTCCTCCTATTTCTCTGAGTTTGTCTCTCTCTCCAGGGGGAAGCATAAATAATGAGCAAAGGAACTGCATAATAGTATCGAGTAATAATAGGATGAAATAATAGAATCGAAGAATAGGGTCAAATTTCTTACTGTCCACTCGTCTTCTCTCCCCTATCCCTTCTTTTATCTTGGACAACTCCACCATCCAGGCCATGTGGAAACCCGCCTATGACTTTTTATTAACCTGGAGCCACCAGATCGGGGACAGCTACCGGGACGTCATCCAGGAGCTCCACATAGGTCTGGACAAGATGAAAAACCCCATCACCAAGCGCTGGAAACACCTCACCGGGACTCTGATCCTGGTGAACTCCCTGGACATTCTGCGAGCAGCTGCCTTCAGTCCTGTGGACCACGATGACTTCGTGATTTGAGTGGGTTCCTTTACACCCACCGCTGCTCTGGGCCCTGCACCGTCTGTCCTGGATGCCCACGCCGTCACATGGAGCTGGGACGGGAGGAAAAGCCAGCTGCTCAGACACATCTGGGGTCCCTCTAGGGCTGGGCCCACACCCAAGGACCAAGCACACAGTGTTGCTCCAGCGCCCTCCTCCATTGGTGGTGGGGGTGGGGTGGGGTGGCCTGAAGGGAATTTCTACTGCAGGTCATTGCCAATCATAGTTTTCTATTTGTTAGCTGTAAATTTAAATTCAAAACTCCTTTTTTTAAAGTTTAGGGGGAGGCAGATGAGAAAGGTGGTATCTCATTTTTTTAATGGACCATAAAGTTTAAAAAAAAAAAAACACACCTTAATAGGAGAGGATGCTGTTGAGGTTTTTATGTTCTATAAAGACCTTCTTAAATTATGTCACCGATGTATATATGTATTTAAAGGTCACTGGGGGCATTTGTGATTCCCAGCCACACTTTGTGTTTCAACACTTAGCATGCAGAGAGATGCTTGTTCAAGTGTTGGACCCCCTTTTGCTCTCTACTTATAAAAAAGGGTAAATCAAATAGGAACATGGTTTTCAGTAGATGAGTCTGGCGCTTGCCCATCCTTTCCAAGAGTGTCCTAGGTCCTGCTGTCCACTCTTGACTTGATTCTCTTCTGTCCCTTTCCCTAGTGTTACAGTAAATGATCAGCAGAACTTCTTCGAGCTTTAGTGAGACCCGAGCCAGCAGGTACTCATGAGATGAGAAGGCAGCTAGGATCTGGTGTTCGTCATGGCCCCCACCTGTGTGCAGTCAGTCATTCAAGAGAACGGTGCCATTTGCCATGCGGTGGTTCCTGCAACCGTTGGCCCCCGCAGCCATCAGCCACTGCTGTCTTGTTTCTCCCCTGGGGGCAGGGGAGGGGAGCCCTGCACCAACGTGTGCACAGAGGGGCCGGCTGCCACCAGCCAGCCCCACTTCATTCATTACAAAGTCAGCCCCTGTTCCCTTCCTGGCACACCCCCGTGGCCTAGGAAATAACATAGGGGACACCATCTGTTTTCTGTCTAAGAGAAAGATTAATAGGCTCCGAGCAGGATGAACGTTTTCCAGAAAGCAAACTGTTTCCCACCAAAAGTCAGGGACTCAGAACGTTGCACTGATGCCCTTTACAGTTGCCGATCAGCGTGGCTGTGCATGGGCACACGGTGCTGGGCTCTGCCATCGTGCCGTGGTGGCGGCAGCGATGGAGGGGGGCACGGGGCAGGACGGAGGAACTGCCTGGCAGATCAAGAGGGATGATTCCGGGTACATGCTAGGACACGCAGCCTGCTTGTGTGGCGTGATGGTGGGCCACTTGGGATTCCTGGACCTCATTCTCTAAATCTGCTGTCTTGATACGTATTCTGTTAATTACCTAGTGTAATCAGTGGGTGATCCCTATTGGGCTGAAACATTCTTATGTATCTGCTGATTCAGATCCTGAAGATCAGCTGGCTAGGAACACACAGAAAAACACTATGTTTTTTTATGCTGCAAGAACCAGGACACGCAATTCCCCAATCATCCCACGAAGTCACCGTAATTTCCGCTTCTCTCTTCCACCATCATTCTTTCAGAGGTATCTCTTGCCTTCTCCCCAAAGAAGAAGTAAAACCAGTCGCACCTTAAACCGTGGATATTTTTCCTCAGGGGCTTTAAATAGTTTCCTATGCAACATGTCTTGTAGCACAAAAATCAAATTCTACAAAAGTTGCAGTAAATTTTATTTGGATATTTTAACCTATTAAGTGTGTGTGTGTTTTTCTGTATACAACCAAACTTTAAATAAAACAATAAAACCTAGTGAAAGCACCTGTGCATAACAGCTCCCTTCCCAAAGAGCCGTCCCTTGAGGATAGTATGACCGTTGGTTCAGCAGATGACTTCTACATTTTTACTGAATATTCTGTAGTCTGGTCCAAGAAGCTTGGTTAAAATCTCCAGTTCTCCAGACCGCTGGGTGACTCAGTCGGTTAAGCATCCAACTCTTGATTTTAGCTCAGGTCTAGATCTATCTCACAGTCATGAGTTCAGGCCCGGCATTGGGCTCCCTGCTGGGCATGGACCCTACTTAAAAAGAAAAAAAAAATCTCCAGTTCTTTATTCATGTTAATTCTGATATTCAAAGTAATAGTCATTTGCGTATAAAGTTATGGTGTTGGCAGGTGTTTGTGAAGACCAAATATCCAGGAAAAGGATTTAGTTAAAAAAAAATTTTTTTTCCCAAGAAAATAGTTTTGTCCATAATAAAATCCTGCCTTGGTCCTCACTTGACCGTCACAGTGTCATATCACATGGGGCAGGTACCAGATCACTTGTGATCACCAAGCTCCCCACCCCCTCTATCACCTGGTCTGGCAGTCAAGCCCAGACTTGGTCCTAGGACAGCCCTCCCCATGAGCAGTCACCAGATCCCCCAGCACCCGGTAGTCTCCTGTGCATTTCTACTGCCACAATGGGACCTCAGTCTTTGTCTTCTCTCCCTTCGCTCTCCTTACTACTCACTACTCAACACCCTCCCCGCCACCCAGTCACTCCCCTCCTGCTTCCCGATGTACAGTCTGCTCCCGGCTCACGCTCACGCTCGGCTGTGCACCTCCCACGAACGTTCAGCAGCAGAGCTGCTCCCTGGACCATCCCCCTCAGTCCTACCTCCTTGCCTTTGAGCTGTTCCCCCATGCTAGAACACCTCTCCTTTCTTCTCCATCAGCCACACTGAGCTCCTTGGGTCATCGAGCATCTGAACGCGTTGCTGAACCCCCAGAGCCTGATGCTGCCAATGTATTGTGGGAGGGAGTTGACTCTGACTGATAGTAATGCGTCCCTCAATGCAGAGAGCTTGGCTATCAGGGGGCCTAGAATAGGCGTCCTACTGGGTTTACAACCAATGTAAGACCTATTTGGCCAGCAATGAGGGCATCAGACCCAGCAGTTTGTGAAGTGTTTAAAGGGGAGACCATGGCAGGGATGGAACTCAAGTGTACACCGAAAGCAATTAATTTCCCTAATAGCTCATTTCTGGCCATGAGGGAAATGCTGTCAGTTTGGTCCATGATTTATGCTATAATAAAATTCAGTTTTATGTAAAATAGATTGAAATGGCATCATCTGAAACAGTAACCTGAATTCAGGGGAAAAGAGAGTGTCACCAAGTGCCCAGGCTTTGCATGACACCTGCTCCAGTTCATCTGCGTGATGACCTTGGTTTCAAAGAGGGGGGAAGCAGCTGGGAGTGGGGGGAGCGGCAAACAGGCCCAGCTGGTGCAGTGGCCAGTGCGAGCTCCGTCCACCCCCAGCTGTGCCCTCCCGCCGCATCAGAAGCAGAGAGAAACCCGAGAGCACACAGGCCATTGTCTGAGAAGCGGGTGCTGGGGAGCAAGCGGGCAGTGCTACCGACCGCTGTTGCTCCAGCCAGCAGGCTTGTCCCTCCACTCCTCACAGGCCTCTGCTGGAACATGTGTGCGCAGTAGTTAAACAATTTGACAGTCTTATAATTTCGTGTCCATTTCCCTAAAACCTCAAGTATTCAAAATATTTGCACTTAGCCCCAATTTTTCCTTTTTAAAAAATTTCAGCTTTATTGAAGTGTACTTGAAATAGAAACAAACATCTTCCACTTTGAAGACCCAGGCATTTCCATCAAAGAGCTCGTCCTAGGTTGGGTTGCCCAGTACTATAAATGGGTGTCACTACAGAACCGTATTGAACCACTTAAAAGGGTGAAGACGATAGACTTTCGCTATGTGTTTTTTGCCACAATTTATTTTTATTTTTATTTTTTTACTTTATTTTTTTATTTTTTTAAAGATTTTATTTATGTATTTGACAGACAGAGATCACAAGTAGGCAGAGAAGCAGGCAGAGAGAGAGAGAGAGAGAAGCAGGTTCCCTGCTGAGCAGAGAGCCCGATGCGGGGCTCGATCCCAGGACCCTGAGATCATGACCTGAGCCGAAGGCAGAGGCTTAACCCACTGAGCCACCCAGGCGCCCCACAATTTTTATTTTTAAGTGAAGGAAGAGTCCCGGCTGCCCACAAGCCCAGCATTGGGTTATGGAAACCAGGGAGCGGATTGGAGCGGGTACAGTGCAGGACTTTAACCCCTCCCGTGGACCCCTCTGGCAGTTGGATAAAGCTGTGAAGTCCTCGCAATTAGGTAAATGCATAAAATAAGGAAACCAGGGGCTTACAAATGCAAGCAATTACATTTACGCACAGTTAGCAAAAGGTTTTTTTAATTGTCACGGGGATATATATGCTATTTTAGGCACCAAATAACAACATAGTAGCAGGTCTCATCCACCATAAATTTACAGAATAATGATGAACGTTGCAAGTATCTGAGATTGAGAAATCATGGACGAAATCACACGGATTCCTACTAGAGGTCCCTTGCCTCCGCGCATGCCCGGAGGAGATGCTAATGCTCAGTTAGAGGTTTATGAAAATGAAGATGTTTTTTTTTCCCTAATTTAAAACACCAAGGAGCTCATGGTAAGGAAACTGACATCAGATATGCTCTGCCAGTTGCTTCGAATGGTTTGCAGGATGTTTTCTGCCCCAGCTCAGCCAGAATAGTATTTTTAAAGCTTTGCTCCTCTGATCTGTTACTCTACCTAACAAGGCAGAAGGGAATCAAAGGAATGAACTGGTCGTGTCTGTGCCTTTTTAAATATTGGAAGTCATTTTCCTTAATTTCCCAATTCAGTTGCTTTGCATTTTAGAATATCTGTATAGTCAGGTCCTACGTACGGAGCACAACCCTCTTTGTAATCTTCACTTGGGGGCTCAGCAAGGGACAGCCAGAACGGGAGTGCGCATGTGGCATAAGCCTTGTGAGATGTGGGCAGCTTGGCCAGAGGGCCGACGGGAGAGCTTCTCTCCTGGTGCGTGTCCTGGAAGCCATCTTGGGCACCCAGAGCATCAAGGGACTGAGGAGCCAGCTCCTGGCCCTCTAGGATCTGTATGCCAGGAAGGAAGATGCAGACCTTTGAAATTGAAGGGAGAAGGCGGCATTACCGTCGGAGCAGACCAAGAGAAGATTCTAGAAGCCACAGTGCTTCCCCTCCTTCCCCCCCCACACCCACTCCCATTATATTGATTATTAATGAAGGCTTCTGATTCGACCCCTTCCATTTCTCTCAGGGGGTTTCTCCTTTGATCCTGGCCACCGTCATGTCTCCCCCAGATGCGCAACCCTCTTCAAGTCATCCTCCACATGGCCCCCAGGACCGTCCTTCTAAAACAGAAACCCATGCCCCTCTGTTTCACACCCACCTTCAGTGGCCCCCGTGTTTAAAGGAGATGAACAGGGCCTCCCCCACGCCCGCCCACCGGTCACTGTTGGCCCTGACGAAGCTTCCACCTGCCCACTCAAAACGAGAGAAATAAGCACAATGGACTTAGGATTTCTATTCAGACATATTTATGCAAATCAAATCATTGTTCCTGGTCCTGAGATTAAGCCCACCATTCCTTTTTGGTGTTAAAATGTCCTTTATTTTAGTAACTGATAACGAGAGTAAATTGTAGGAGTAGTGGTTCTTGGCAAAGTAAAACGTTGGCCGATAACGAGCATCCAAGCATTTTTTTTAAGACTTGAATTTTTGGACAAATAAGGGAGAAACAACATGAGACTGTCTATTTCTGTGGCCCTCTATCCTTGTGGCTGTTTCTCCCAGACCACCCTCCTCACTGTGGTAATAATGGTTTTCTCGGGTTCCCTAGGTGCTCTGCGTCTTGAGAACGCTTTCGCTATATTTGGAACCCAGAAAATACAAACTTGCAGCTTCTCTTGCAGCTAAATGCAGGCATGTGACGAGTGGATCTCTGACTCAGAGACCAGCAACTTGCAGAGGGAGCCAAGGGGGTGGTGGAACGTTCGGGGCATGACCACCGAGCGTGGCTCCTCTCCCAGCCCTCTGGTGAACGACCCAGTTATCTTTGAATAATCCCCTTTCTGGAAGCATCAGCCAGGGCCAATTTCTGTTGCTTGCAAACATGCACCTGGGCTTCTGATGAGTTTTATTCCTTCAAGGTTTGCTCTGATCACCAGAGTCCTCTGGGGAGTCTTCTTGGATGCACCAAGAAAACCCCACCTGTTTTCCTGCAGCCCTCCACCCTTACTACAAATATAATCCGAATCTTTCCGTGCATTTGGGCCTTATGCCCCACAGACCATAAATGGAGCGAGGAAGATGCCACAGTGCCCAACCCACACCCAGTAAATTCTCGGGTGCATGGCTGGCTGAATGAAGAACTCCCCAGGGACCACAGCGGAGCATCCAGCTGGAGGGAGGCTACACACCAGGGCCTGGATAGCTTTGTGTGTCATTGTAAAGACTTCTTTTTATCAAACAAATACAAGTTTTACGGGTGAGTCTATTCTGGATATTTTTCTAGAAGTTTTTATCTCTACTCCTTTTAGTTCACCAGTCTTCCCACTGTGACATCACATGTGTTCAGCTCAGCCAAAGCTCACACTTGGAATAACAAGTGTTTGCGTTATGATTCACACGTCCGAGCCTTTTTCTACATTCCAAATGCAAAGTCATTTCACACCCAAGGTGTGGATGGTCGCATCTAGCTGAGGATAGCAGACACGCAGACACTTGGTGAGCATCTGCGGCCCCTGGGGGAGATCAAGTCAGGCTTCTTGACACCTGAGCAAGCAGGGGGCAGGGGGCAGGCGGCTGGGCAGGAGCCCGGGCAGGCAGCACAGTTGCCTGGCAACCTCACCACTCCCAGGGCCCTCCTTCTCCTCCAGAAGAGAAGGGATATGGAGAAGTGACTCACTTTCATTTTTGACTCAGAGCCTGGTTAGAATCAACGTCTACAGAATAAAGACTTCAGTAAGGTCCAGGCTGACGAGTCAGCTTCATGCCTGGGCACACCGAAATTTACAAATGCAATCCTGTGTGTGGACAGAAACGCTGGACTAGGTATATTCTTTGTGCAGCTGGTAAACTCATAAGGATACACTGATGTGTTAAAGTATATATATCTTTGGAAAATCAGATTCCAGTTCTCTAGGTCATCTTGCAAAACACCTTTATGTATACCTAATTATCACATTTTCCGGGTGAGAGATGAGTCAAGAAATTAAAGACAAAAAAAAGTAATGGATATGGGTGAGGGACGCAGGCTCTTGACCTAGTTAGAAATAATTTATACAGACTTTGGAGATATATGTCTTTTTCTCAGACCCTGGGAGAGAGCTCTCATTTTTCAAATATTAGGTTTGTGCAAAGTACATAGACCCGTACCGATGGCCAGTGTCATGACGCCATACGCAGGATATCCAGAGCTATCCAAACAAACATAAATCCTCTTTGCATTCAGAAATTCATACCCAAGTAAAAGCAACTCCGTTTTCTCTTTGTGACATGTAATATATATTTCAAAATGATGCTTAAAATGTTACTGGAGAGCTCTGATGCCATCCGGCAGCATTTCTCCCTGAGTGAAAGAGCTTTGCCCCACACTCACACTGCCCTTCCAACAAGGCAGGTAGCTAGCATCGTTACTTTGAAATGTCTTCAAAACGTAATAATTTACTTTGTGTTATCCAAACCTTTTGATACTACTATTTGGGTATTTTGCAGTCAGTCGGATTACAACAGAGGTCTGGTTAAAATACCGTTAGTATTTTGGAATCCTAGACATCTTCCGCCCAAAACTCTGGGACGAAGTGAAGGGAGTACCATCCTAGCTAGCTTGAGAAAGAATTCAGCTGTGTAAGATCATTTTTTAGACTGTAATTGCTGTGACCATTCACCTCATCTTTTTTTTTCTAAGTGAAGTCCATGGACCACCTGAAGGAGACTCATGGGTTGGGGGAGCGCGGGGAAGAAGCATGTTAAAAATGCAGATTCCAAGGCCTTCCTGGACTTTTGGAATCAGATGCTTGTGGGGGCCCGGGAATCTGCATTTCCCCGAGCTTTCCATCTGAGTCTGAGGTGGGCTAAACTGTGAGGGCAGGCTCAGTTTTTAATTGTACGCCAAACCCGAGGCAGAAAAGAAAGGGAAGTGATTTCTGTTTCTGGAGAGGAGCGGACGGAGGCGGCTTCTGCATCTCAATGTCCCCGTATCTCTGGGGCCGCAGCTCCAGACTCCTGAGCCTCCACACGCTGTCCCACTTTCTTCCACCACCTGCTGAACTTTAATTAAAATCCAGGCAACTGTTTTCACGGAGGCTTCCCTGATACGAACTGTGTCACAGGCACCTGTAGAGCTGTCCCTGCCCCGGGGGGGCACAAAAGGGCCGCTGGCTGGTGGTGCGGGCTCCCTGCCCTGGGCCTCCCTCCCTGCCCTGGGCCTCCTCGGGCTTCCTCTTTGGCAGACAGGGATTACTGTGCCCTGCTGGAGACCGAGCTCTGCAGCCCCGGCCTGAGGTTCGGGCCTCACCCAGTGTTCTGAATTCAGGGGCTAACATTCACTGCCGGGTGTGGGGATTTCCAGCTGCCTCCTACATCCATGGGGGGCCCTGTGCAGGCAGAAGCCAGTCCTGTCATTTGGTTAATGCTGGTGCTGAGGCAAGGACTCTGGAGAAGCCCCACCTGCTGGCCAGTGCGGGCTCAACGGCTCCCACGTACCCGGGAGGTGTAGGGCATTCTTATATCTGTGCATCTGTGTGTTGTACCTGCACAGATGTCCAGAAGGATTCTGAGGCAGGCCTCCCAGCATCGCTTACCTGGAGTGACGTCTCCTCTACAGAAGCAACTGCCCTTTACACCAAGGCCACCGAGACTAATAACAGCCGACATTTAGCCCCTGCTTTGTGCCTGTCATAGTCTTAAGAACTTTAGAGATGTCTTTTTTAAGATTTTATTTATTAGACAGAGAGAGACACAGCGAGAGAGGGAGTACAAGCAGGGGGAGTGAAAGAGGGAGAAGCAGGCTTCCTGCTGAGCAGGGAGCCCGATGCAGGGCTCGATCCCAGGGCCCTGGGACCATGACCTGAGCCGAAGGCAGATGCTTAACAGCTGAGCCACCCAGCTGCCCCAGAAGATTTTAACTCATTTGATCCTTGCAACATCCCTGTTAGATAGGTACAATTAGCCACGGTTTACAGATGAGAAAGTAAGGCGCAGAGAGGTTAAGTAACTTCCCCAACGTCAAACAGCTCCGAAGCGTGGAGCTGAGATCCAAGGCCCAGGCAGCTTGGCTCCAAGGTCCTTGTTGTCCCCTTTCCTGCCACACCCAGGTGATGTTTTCCTGTGAGCCAAAATCCCTAGCAAGAGACCAAAATTGTCACGTGCATCGTTGCAAGTGGTAAATAGCAAAAATTGTATTTCTGACTTCAGAATGTTTTACGTGGAGATGATAAAAGGTAAAGAGGGTTTGCAACAGGCCCTTCATTTTTAATTTCCTTTGGTCAAGCAGATGTAATTCGTTCCCGTTCTGTCCGCATACATCAGGGGCTGCCGAGAAGTCAGCGCAGAGGACGGCTAAAGGAAGAGTGACTTTAAAATCTGCTGCAATACCAATGTCCATTGGTAATGGGACAGTTAGATGAATTGCAGTACATTTATACAGGGGAATACTGTTCAACCAACACTGTTTCAACCATTCCATTCAAATGGAATAGGCAGATCTGTAATCATTGGTGTGAAAGGGTCTCCAAGATACAGTAAGTGAAACAAAATTTTTTCATTTATGTTAAAAGTAAAAAACAGGGCCATACATGAAGCACTCTTAGAATGACATCATGACACTATTAGAATTATGGTTAGTGGGGCAAGGAGGTCACTGGGGCCTGGAGATCTGCATTTGGGGGAAGAACTTTCTGTTGCATATCTTTTCTGTGCCTTTTGATTTCTTACCCAAAATGCTGATATTTTCATACTTCCATATATTTTTTTTTTTTGCTGCAGATAATAACATATGAAATGAGAGTAATTTAGAATTGGCTCTGGGGAGAGAACGAATCCCTCAATTTGCAAAATTAAAAAATCGAACAAGTACCTAATTTGCATATTGTTCATCAGTAAAGTGGGTAAAGATAGGCAGAAAATCAAAATTGATTTATATGCCCAGAACTGGATGTTTTCAGCCAGGGTACCTACCTGGATGGGTTTCCGGGGGCATCTAGGAGACCCTCAAATAGTGTGCTAATTTTTTGTTCATTTTGCTCTGTGCATCCCCTTTGGAGGATGTCTGGAGTTTTTAGTAGGTTGGTAATCCACAAAACTGTGACAACCACTAGCCTAGAAGCCATAAAAAGATGATGTCCGTGTAAAAGACTATATACTAATTCAGAGTTTTAATGAGTATCTCAGAGGGACCCAGCATCGTGACGCTAAGTGGGGGTAAGGGAGGAGAGCCCGGCACACTGGTCACAGTCCCGTGCAGCTTGCCAGACAGCACCCAGGGCACAACCCACCCACAGGCTCTCAGCAGCCACACACCACGCATGCCCTACATACAACGTGCGTCATTCTGTCTGTCTGCCGGGACTGCACTTGGCTGCATGCCACAGAAACTAAGAGAGACTATGGGCGGGGAGGAGGGGTTCATTTTTCTCACTGAGAAGTTGACCAGGATGGGTGAGTGCTCAGGGGCTCATGTTCCTGCTAAGGGAGCCAGCCTCCTTCTATCCCCGCACAGCCATCCTTCGTGTGGCTTTGTCCCCTACTCGAGAGAGCTCTCAAAGCTCTAGGTGCCGGGTCCTTTCTCCAGCCAGTCATAAGGGGAGAGGGCAAAGAGTATGGGGTCATCCAGCTAAGCATGCCTCCTTTTTTAAGGGAAACGAGAACTTTCCCAGCAATAACACTTAGTAGAAATCCCTTGTGTTTCACTAGCCAGCACACCGTCACATAGCCAGGCTCTGGAGGAGGGAGGCTGGGAGTGGTCCGCTAGTCGGTTGCAATAACCATAAACCAACTAGAAATCCTGCAAGGAAGAGGCACAGACTTCAGTGGAGATCCCAAATGGAGTTCCCACGTATGTGCAGAGCGTGCGTAGACGGCCTTTCCTGCCGTGAGCTGGCAGGCATGGATGAATTGGTCAGTTGGCCCTAAAAACAGGCCTAAGAGCCTCATTGGGAACGTGCAGTCAGGGGTTCTAACTTACAGACCTGCATTTTTCAGTGCCATTGGAATCAAAGATGAATGCAATTACATGACTTTTAACTCGTCACTGTAATTTCTGTAACAGGGACTCACACAGCAGGGATGCCTTAAAGGATTCCCGATGAAAGCGAAACGCTTTTTTCTTTTCTAAGTTTTAACTGAGATGTAATTGACACAGCGCCGTACACAT
>ML106955.1:19559-34954 GCA_003697995.1 Taxidea taxus jeffersonii
TAAGGCTTGTGAGTTAAATGAGTTAGGTTTTTAAGTTTAAAGCCAAATGCATTTTAATAAAACCGGCATACAGTGAAACAGCCAACAGGGTTTGGTCCACTTGGAGTCACAAGCAGAGCTCCAATTCGGAATAAATCAGCCAAGCACACTAGGAGCCTAGCCTGCCTGCAGATTCTGCTCTCATTCCTCACTATTAAAAAAAAAAAAAAAAAGCAAGGATGCCTTTTGTCTGAGCTCTTTTCCTAGATACAACCAGATACCAAAGCTCCTCCTAACTGAGGGCAGGAGGCCTGGGGTTGGGGCCGCAGCAGGGAATGAGCCTGTGAGCAGGGAGGTGGTTTGACTGGAGAAAGCGGGAGCCAGAAGTGATGTGATATAGTCTCGAACCAAATGGCCGAACAGGTCTTTAAAGGCACAGACAGCGACTACCCACAGAAGCAATAGATCCCCGTGGACACAGAACTGGAGTCCAATGAAGTGATACTGACTTATCATTACCATGACGTAGTCTTGAGGTCTAACCAGAAGTGTCCTCCTTGTGGACTGGCAGCCGACCTCCTGGGATCACACCTCCCACCCCCATCTCTCTCCCCACCCCAGCTGCCTACAGTCCAGGCTGCAGCATCGAACAGCCAGAGAACGTCTCAGCTGAGCTGCCTTTTGGGGATGTTTGGCTAAGAAATGTCTGCAACGTGGTATTTCTCCAGAGGCCAAGAACCCACCGAGGAACAGTAACGTCCCAACGGGAACTAAGTATGAATATAAACTTAGAGCCCTCCTCCCCTTTGGAAATTTTCCATTTTCTTTAATATCACTCTGAAGCTTTAATTTGAAAATCTTGTATTTTAAAGTGTGGTGTGACTGGAAAGCCATCTTCAGGTTTTCCCTCCTGTCCATTACAACGTAATGTTTGTCCTAAACATGAAGTATTTATCTGGATCCAGATTTAATACAGGAGGAAAAGTTGTCTGGGTCTATCCTTGCTGAAATACCCACAGTTTAGGCAAAAGAGTGAAATTTTATTTTCCAAAAGAAAAAATACACTCTCAATTGCATGGTGCTTGCCCCGCCTTCTGGAGAAATGATTGGAGAATGAGTTCTGATAGAGCTCCTCTTTCATGGTTACCCATGACGCTACTTTTTAAATCAAACAAAGCATCACTGATTTATGTTTTCTACACACACCCGAAGGAATAATGATAGGGAGACTATCATTTGGGGAAATATCAGTTCTTTCATTTAGTTTCATTTAGTTTTAGTTTCTGAAGATAAATTTAAATCTGTGTTTCTCTAACATAAATATTATTTGCTTATCACAGTTCTATAATATGTTAAAGAGGTAGATTTCATGTAGTCTGATTCTTTAGGATATTTTGAAACATTCTCTGACAGCTTGTGAATCTTTAAAATGTCCCTATTGGAGCTGCATAAAAATTAAAGAGACAGGCAATAAAAAATGTAGGGAGCTGTAATTGCTCTTGCTGGGGCTGTCCACAAATGTTTACTGGGGGGTCTGCACAGCCCGTCCTCATGCGCTCCACTCGCTCTGAGAAGAGGCAGCCAGAACTCTCTTCTCTAGATAGACGTGGGAAGGCCAAAATGACATCTGGTCAACCCAGAGAACACTAAACTTCAGCAGAGACCTCCCGAGGATGAGAGGAACAAGAGGGTCACATGTGAGATCTGCTCTCAATTCTCTGACTCCTCCTAGACGGGGTCCCCTCTTTGGACATGGCTTTCTCCCTTGCACCCCCTGGCACTTCCCTGGGAAGCTCCTTCTCTAGCACCTCTCTATGGTTCCTCTCCAATGCCCAGGCTTGGCCAGGTTCCTTCATGAATCACTGGTAGATCTGTGACCCTTTCCCCCCAAGAACTTACCCCACTTTGTCATTTAAATCTCTTTAACATAACTACTTCCCTGAGGTAAGCCTTTCCTACAGGACTCTGGGTAGGTGCCTGATCTAGTTCTGCTGCCTGTTGTGCCCCCAGTGGCCAGCGTTGAGCAGCACAGTAGACACTTGTGGTAGGAAGGGGACGGGTGGGGATGAGAGGGTCCCACTGCTGAGTTACTCAAATTCTCACAGGGATGGTCTGACAACTCTACAGAGCCCAAAACTTAAGCTGAGCACAGTACTTAATTTGCTGGTTCTTTTGATTCTATTCACACACAGTGAAAATCTCCTTCATCTGAAGAATTTATTCTTCCTCCTTGCTGCTCATTCACTTTTAAGCTGCATCCTCTATTGTACTTAGAAATGCTTAAAGGAACAAAACTGCCATCGTATTTTATAAAACCATTTCATACCAGAGATCTGAATGTATGGTAGGCTCCTGAAAACTGCCTGTAGGCATCTAGTTCTAATATCATTACCTGTGGTTTTATAGCTCAACTTTGTCAAAATGAGGGGCTGCCATCCATAAATAGGAACTCAGTAGAAGTTCCTTTTAGCTGTCTGGGGAAACTTACGGGCTTTAGCTGCACTTAAGCACCTTTTGCTTTGAAAAAAAATTTTTTTCCACTGCTGCTTTTGCTTCCTGAGTTATCCATACATTATCCAGAGTTAAATGAAGAAAGACACAATAAGGTCTAACCTCTGCAAAGTCAACCTAAAACCTCACTTCAAGGGAAATAGGATCCTCTGTGTTGCCATTGGAAATCAGTGAGGAGGCCAGCTCAGAATGCTGGAGATACAGCTACATCTGTGAACGTGAGTGGCTATTGCCAGTTGGCATTCTGCCTGTCTGCCCTGCATTGTAGGACAACCCTTCCACCCAGAAAGGTCAGATGTGACCTTGACCAGGCCAACCACTCCACTGGCATATAAAGAAGCCTGCGCCATGCTGGATCTGAGGGCCTGAGAGCGCAGGATGGGCAGTTGTGAAGAGAAAGTGTATAGGGATTCTACTGCCCCTCCTCTCTGTCCTTGTTCTTGAATAGGTTCATTTGTTTTGAATTCAAATTCATAATAAAAGTGGTTTATACCCACGTCTGTCCACTCAAGGACTGTTATTGGACATTAAAAGCTTTCTGCATGCCACTGAGACCAGTGCACGTTTATATAGTGCTGGATACAAACACTATTATATGTGGGTAATACATGTGTCCTATGGGGGAGGAGGGAGACTTCCGGGGTTTTGCAGGTTAGCTTGTTCACTATTTACTCTAATGATCGGATTTCCTTTAAAAGTCTTTGAGACCCATAGGAACTGGTTCCCTTTTCTGTTCTGGTTTATGGTTGTTTTGTTTTTCTATTTGTCCTTTTTTTCCCTTCTTCCTGCAAAGATAACAAATGAAATTTAAGAATAAGACAATATAATGAATCATGGTCACTTCTTCCCTTAGGTGTATACTGGCCATGAAACACTGTATGTTTTATACTATATGTATAAACACTAAAATATGTTATAAAAATATATTTTGGGGGATGCCTGGGTGGCTCAGTTGGTTAAGCAGCTGCCTTCGGCTCAGGTCATGATCCCAGCGTCCTGGGATCAAGTCCCACATCGGGCTCCTTGCCTGGCAGGGAGCCTGCTTCTCCCTCTGCCTCTGCCTGCCACTCTGTCTGCCTGTGCTCGCTCTCTCTCTCTCTCTCTCTATAACAAATAAATAAATAAAAATCTTTTAAAAATATTTATATATTTTTGTCTAGACCATATCTCTGCCTTGATTCATTTAGAAGAAGAAGTTTCTAGATTGGTTAAGCATTTTTTAAAAAAAGAAATGGCATAGTTGGACTCCTGCTTCCCAGAACCTGTCCACCTATCATAAACTAAACAACTATAAAACTGGACAAAATGTAGACAACGGTGTTCAGATATTGGACCAAAGTCAGTGCAGGATTTTCAGAGAAGAAAAGCAAATAAGGTGAATGCCACCATTGCCCCAGATTTTTGCTGGAGGCACTCTCCAGAACACAACACAAGGAGAAGAAATCCAAGTGAATCACAAAGAGCTCACTGAGTTAAAGGTCAAGGACTAGAGTTCAGGGAGTTCAGGATCTATGGAGCAGAGGACTGGAATGGAATAAGCTACACAGAAAAATTGCTCTTTGGAAGGTCTCCTTTGGTACATGTACATGACTGTACATGAAGACCCCCCCTCTCCAAGTTGAAAATTGGACCTTCAGGGAAAGAACAACTACAGAGTCCCACCCAGACCCCATTCTTAATTTCTGCCCTCAGCCTCCCATTCGTTTCTCCCTAGAAAGATCACCAACAAAGTATTAACAAGCAGCTATGTCTCCAGGAGAACTACATTAAAAACAACAACAACAAAAAAAAACTTTTTTTTTTTTTTTGAAAGAGCAACTCTGGAGACTTGTAAGCAAAATAACTTCCAGAGCTCACATAGTTCCAACCAGTACAGTGGAGAGGCCTCGTTGAAGATACAGGAAGTTCAGAAAAGAATTCAAAAAGTCATGCATGTCACAGACAAAACTAGCTACAGAGTAAAGATGACTCTAAACCTGTCACACACAGAAAAATTAAAAACAATCTAAAATTGATATAAAAGATCAATTTAATGGAAAAACAATTTAACTTCTTGCCAAAAAACAAACAAACAAAAAACCTGCAATTCTATTTAAAGGAAGACAACAAAATCTGGGCACTCAATAATGTAAATGTTCACAATGTCCAATACCCAGTCAAAACTTACTAGACATACAAAGGTGTGAGAAAATGTGACACATGATCTGGATAAAATCAGTCATAGAGACAGACCCAGAAATGCTACAGATGATGGAGAGATGATGGACTTAGAAGAGAAGGGCTTTAAAACAGTTATTATAAATATGGCCCAACATTTTAAGGAAAGGAAGAATATAATGAGGAGAGAAATAGAACATAGAACCATAGGAAGCTGTTAATCTGGATAATATAATGCCAGAAATACAAAATTCTCTGCACTTTTGCTAATCCAGGGGAACAATTTTTTTTAGCTTTTATTATGAAAACATTTCAAACACACAAAAATAGAAGAATACAGTGAACTTTGGTACCCATCACCTATTTTGACAATCACCCACACTCTGTTCTTTGTGTTTATCTGTCTTCCTAAAACTTCTTTTTTTTCTGGAACAATCAAAATAAATCCTAGATATCATATCCTTTCATTCATAAATACTCCAATATTTATGTGTAACAAATAAGTAATCAAAGCTTAAATGTACAAACAATACCATTATCCCACTGAAAAGATTACCAGCAATTTGTCCATGTTACCTAATAACTAATCTCTCCTCAACTTTCCTGATTGTCGTAGGAAATTGGAATTGGCCTTTATGGTTCATTTGCTCTATTTATTGCTTTCAGCTGATGTGTCTCTTAATTCTCTTGTAATCTTAATGGCTTTGTCTCCTCCTCTGGTTTTTCCATGCCAGTTATTTGTTGGAAACAAGCTAATTATTTTCCAGGTCATTTGCCTGGAATGTCTCACTTTCTGATTTGGCTGGCTGAATCACTGGGGCATAATTTAAATTTATTCTAAACCTCATATTTTCTGTGAATAGATAGATCTAGAGGCTTGATTAGGTTCAAGTTCAATTATAATAATACTTCACAGGCAGTGCTGCAAACTTCTCATTTCCCAGCTTCAGGAGGCACAGGTTGTCTGGCTGTCTCTCCTTTGGTGACATGAAGATAGATGAGAGGAATCAGCTGTTGCTGGCCTGATCCAAATTCATTTTAAAGGTCCCCATCAACTCTGGTTTTAGATCTCCCTTGGAATTTTAATTTCAAAATATCTTTGACAATTTGAAAGCTGAGATATTGGACTTGTTTTAATTGGTCAATGTTGAGTCATTATCTGTTTTTTTACTCAGAGAATTCCTTCTTGATTCAGCTCCCCACACCCTTGCCAGGCCTCCTCACTGGGTCTTTATCTTCTCCTGGCCACTCTTCATCTTGCCTATCTCATCAGACCTTTTGGACTGCTTGATGCAGAAATCATTCCATGCTCAGCTCCTAGGAATTATCTCCATGTTCCAGGCCACAGGTAGGTATGAGATACCAAGTCCTGATTCCAGCTGTACAAGTAGGAGTCAGTAATGTCTTTGAAGCCAATGGTGCTTCAAGAGAGCCAGTGAAGTTACCATGAAATGTATGGACTTTGGCAGGCTGCCAAGCCACCAACTGCACACCCTTTCCCTATCACAGTCAATACTGCAGAGTGGGGGAAGTTTAATGAAGCAGCAAGTCTGTTCATTCCTAGCCACTTTTTAATTTTCAGATCCTCTTCCTTAGATCAGGAATGAGTTTGCACAGGTTGGGTCTTAGACCCAGCTTGTGGGACAAACACTGTCCCAAATCAGAATGGGCCTCCCCTCCCCAGTTGGGTCTTTGGCTTTGGGCCACCTGGTGCTCTTCTACTCTCCTTCATCTTACAATGCATTATTCCCAAATGTATGCTTGGTGGGCTCACTCCAGAGGCCATATACGAGGGCCACAGAGACATGCTAAGATCTAGCAGAATCCTAAGATGAGCACAGGTCAGGCTGGCTGGCTTGTGGGAGCCCTGCCTCTGCTGACACAGTAACAAGAAGCAATGAGGTCACTAACCATAGAGAGATGCAGTGTGCTGCCAAAAGAATGCATTTCCAAAAGGTTTTTGTTTGTTTTGTCTTGCTTTTGTTTTTGTTTTAAAGGAAAACAATTTAAAAAATATTTTTAGTAGTAATCCAGGCAACTTTGTGAAAAATGTTGAAACCCCTTCCCCCAAGGAATTCCTATAAATCTCCCTAGGAAGCCTGCAAGACTCAAAGAGCGCTCCCCTGTGGGACCCTGCAGGACACCCTCCCCATGGGAAACTCCTTCAAGCCTCAGGTCCTGATCAAAGACATGCTTCACGTCTGGTGTATTTTTGACTGGTTTGTGTCACCCATTGCCTTGGCGGGATTCTAATGCAGAGCCACTGCTGGAATGGTGGGGGTGCCGGGATGGGCCCAAGTTCACTCATTGCAACAACCATGGTCGCAGTGACATTTCAGCATTCACAGAGCACCCCAGGGGGCGAGTGGTGACATCAGGCCATCCTTAAGTCAGAATTTTGTCCTCAGCCCAGCCTTGGGTCACAGACACTTCTCTAAGAAAGGTATAGGATGCCAGGCCCTGATTCCAGTCACCCCGCACCAAGGGGGAAATAGTCACACCTTGGAAGCCCATCTAGGGAAGAACACGGGACTCTCCTACTAGTCATTCTCATAACACTTTATTTTATCTTTGGAATAGTAGAGACATGCCTTTCCATCTTAGCAACAAAGAGACCATCAGTTCCCACTGTGTTCCTGGCCCCATAGCTTTATCAAGACCACCGGACACCTCCTTCCTCAGTCTGATTTACCCGCGGCCAGCATCCTGGGCTGCTGCCTTTCTGCAGCTAAAAAGCCAGGGGAGCCCAAACACTATTTTACTCTACTTGGCAAAGAGTCTCCTCTTCTTCATTAGGATGAATTTATTGCAGCTGAATTTCAGCTCATTTTGTCTCACCCAAGGAAGAGCTGCTGAGTCACAAGACAGCTGGCAAGGACACCCAAAGAGTATGAGCCATGGGCCCCTGAGCAATTTTGTGTCTGGACGGTCGGCCCTTCACCATATGTGCCTGGATTGGGGTGCTATGCAGCTCCCCACCTCTTGTCTCCTAGGAAAACGTGACCACAGGTGCCAAGTCCTCAGGCTCCCCATGTCGGGCTACCGTACCCCATCTCCATCCCACTGCTGCTCTCTCCTGGGACTTCCAGAATGGCTGAGCTACCCCTTCCCCCAGATTCGGTTTCCTCCCCTTCCTTGCTCTCTGCAGTTTATCAAGTGCCCCTTTGCCATTGCTTCCATGCAGACATGCATTCTTGGCACCTGCCCCCTGGAGCTGGAAGGACAGCGACTGCTTTAGTCAATAGAATATGACAAAGGGAGGCTGGGTGATGGCTGAAACCAGGACAAGAGTCCACATGGTTTCTGGAACATTCCAGAATTCCTGCTACATAAAAAGTCCTATTATTCTGAGCCCCCGTGTTCTGGGCAGGCCCACATCACAGTGAGGCCATGCAGAAGTGCTCTGGTCAACAGCCCCTGCTCAGCCCAGCCTTCAGGTGGCCCCAGCCAAGGCACCAGACAGGTGAGTGAACAACACTCCAGAAGGTTCCAGCCACCCAAGCTTTTTGCATTGTGGAACAGGGACAAGGCATCCTTCCTGTGCCCTGCACACATTCATGACCCAGAGAATCCAAGAACATGACAAATGGCTCTTTTTGTCCACCTCGACGTTTAGGGAGTTTTGTTCAATGGCGCCCAATAACGAGAACAGTGCTGGACGTCTCTGCTCCTTAGTCTCCACACATGTGGGGACAGTCCTTCCCTTTTATCTTCTCCTCCCGTGTCCTCCCTCTCTTCCAGCTAGCATCCGTTATGCCTACAGAAATCCTGAACTCTTCCAGTCCTTGCTAGAAAAGCCAAAGGAGCATTGCTCAATTGTTTAACAATAAATAGTCCGTCTTTTATAAATCCGTAGAAAAGTGCTGAAGAGTGAGCCCACAGGGGCATAGGTGGTCGATGGGGGAGGGGAGGTCCATGTGTGGCCATTGGCTTCACTAACCCTCATTTTTTATGATCTGAGATGATACAGAAGAAAAGAAGAAGTGAATCTAAATATGAGGGAAGTTATGCCATCAGGACGCTCCTGGCGGATTTATCCCCATCCTCCCTGAGTATGGATAGAGATGCTTAGAGTCAGGGAAATGGCTTCGTCCACGCGATGGAGTTTGCAACCATTTAAAATGATGGTGTGGGGACGCAGAGTCTATGGTGGGACATTGCACCAAGCAGTTCCTGAGCAAACCAGCCATGTATGCGTTGAAAATAGTTTCAAGAACAATTTTAAAAGAAGAGAAACAAACCTAGGACACAGTGCTCACATACCACAGGAAACCTGGACTAGAATACTCACTGCAGCCCTGGGAGCCTTAGCAAAGCCATGGGAACAACGCCAGGCCAGCCGAGGAAAGAGCAGACAGGTGAACTCTATTAGTCCATAGCATTGCGGCAAAACTATGCAGAAAGCAAAAGCAAGGTTCGGGTGATCAGCCTCTGGTGGACAAAGGCAGCAGGTTGTGAAGGCGGCAAAACCACAGGCTAGGTGTAGGTCATGGCTAGTGACCCAGCTGTTGTTTTGGGCAGTGAATTCTCAGGTACTTACAAATACCTAAATAAGCAAATAAACGGGGTTGGGGTGGTGGGGGAGGGATCCCTCATGGGCCAAGGCTGAGTGTGTGTCCGGGAGCAAAGATGGGGCTTTATCCAGTCCTGCATGCATGAGGCCCAAGGGGGCAAAGAGGAAGCATGGATACGGCAGGAGGGAAGGCTGGAAAGGAGGTCGAGACAACTTTTTCCAGAGGCTGAGCCCTGGAGGGGGGAATAAAACAAGGACGGTCGCCAGGGGAGTGGACAAGTTCACAAGGTGGTGCTGCGTATGTCTGTTTTTAGTCTGTGGGCTAACGGGAACCATCAAGCAGCTGGAAAAACGATGATGTTGGGGAGAGGGAGGTTCTGGACCAATGTCCTTGAGGAGGCAAGAGGGAATGTGACCTGGTGTCAGGTAGGTATCTCTCGGGAACAAATTCTTCTCCCAGATGGTTCTGTCAGAGCCCCCTCCCCACCAGGCAGGGCATTGGCACCAGCTGAAGGAGTGACTGAGACTTTTCCCTTGTGCCCACACAGCTCAGCTTATAAGCTGACTGTTCTCCCAGGAGGTGTTTTCTCATTTGCATGGATCTGAAAGCCACAGATCCAAACTACCCCTCTCCACCTGCCTGCCTTTCCTCCAAATCCTGCCTTTGTCTGCATCCTCTTGGGAGAAGGAAGATGGGCCACATTTCCGAGGGGAGCACATTCCGCAGCCATTAAGCCACTGCCTGGTTTGTGGGCTCCCCGATTGGTACACAGAAGGGCCCCCCAGGCTCCCTGCACCTGCTCAGACCCACCTGCTGCCTCCCCATTCACAAACCCCGAGCTCTGGACAGCTGGGCGCTCCACTTTCTCCACCATGCTGCTCCCGAGGCTCTTTCTTCCTTCTCACTTGTAAGAAACAGTCCACACCGTTTTAGGCTTAGTTCAAAAGCTGCCTCCTACATGAAGTGTCCCCAGCCTCCCCCGCCCCACCCCAGCCCCATACTGCCCGGCCCCTCCCCTGCTGCTCATGGCTCTGTGTCCTGGCCAGCAGCCAGATTCCCAAGGCCTTCTTCACCCCTCCCCAGAAACAGGGGTCCTGATGCTCCCCCTTCAGAGAGAGGCTGCGGGAGCTGGGAATCAGGCCTACCCCTGAGTCAAAGTCATCAGTCAAAACTGAGCCTGAGTGACCCATGGTTTTACTTTCCTGAAAATCTTTGTTCTTTAAAAAATGGACTTCTGGGATGCCTGGGTGGCTCAGTGGGTTAAGCCACTGCCTTCGGCTCGGGTCATGATCCCAGGGTTCTGGGATCGAGTCCTACATCGGGCTCTCTGCTCGGCAGGGAGCCTGCTTCTCCCTTCCCCGTTCTCTCTGCCTCTCTGCCTACTTGTGTGATCTCTGTCTGTCAAATAAATAAATAAAACCTTTAAAAAAAATAAAAATAAATTAAATAAAATAAATTTTAAAAAAATGGACTTCTCTGTTTGTGAAGCAGTTCTGAACCCGAAGCTGGAAACAGATACCTCTAACTCCTTCTGGAACATTCTTCCAGGGCTTATCCTGGAAACGCCCTCCTCAGCTCCCCCTCCTGCCTCCTACTCCAAGGAGCCTCCTGCTGTGGGGCTAGACTCCCCTCCTTCAGGCCTCACCCTGCCCTGGCCCAAGGCCCAATCATGCCCATGCCTGGATCCAGATGGGCGTCCCCCCCCCCTTCCTTATTCTTCCCCCTTGCCCACCCCTCCCAGTGATAGGTGACAGGTGCCTCCCAGCCCCAGTGCCCATCATAGGCCCAGACCAGGGATGGAGGCTGTCCCAGCACTGTGCTCCCTTCTGCTACCCAGGGACCTGGGCACAGTAATGAACCCTGACCAGAGGGGATAGGAAAGGCTCTAATTGATTTTTCCTCTCTCTAGACCAGCTTCCATTTCCTCCCTGCCTCGCACCCCAGACCCTTCCCCACCCACAAAAAGGTGGGCTGGAGCAGCAGGAGAGGGTGGGACCTGGTTTTGCATGCTTGATTTCTATGAAGGATCTGGAGTGGAGCAAGAAACCCAGCAGAGGAACCCACCGCCATACTGCGCCCTGCACAGCCCATACATTTCCCCAAAGTTTGCATCTCCAGCTGTGCAGGGAGAGTTGAGGAAGTAGGGCTGAGCCTTTAAAAGCAGAAGTGTCTCACAGCATTCCCCGCCTGGGGTGTGCACGGGGGTGGGGGAGTGTGTGGGAGGGCGGGGGACCACATCCTGTGGGCAGAGGGGTGGAAACCTCTAAAGGCCCTCGTACTCAGGGCTGATCCTCCTTTCAGGAATTTTCAGATCCCGCTCTGCTCCCAGCATAGGACTCTCCCTTCCTTCCACTCCCAAGACAAATAAGAGATGGGTTTCCGCAGCAACCGAGGAAACATCTCAAGAGAGGAGTTATGTTGTTTTGAAGTGTTTTGAAATCTTATCAATGGTTTCCAGGGAAACCCAGGATGAGGACTCAGAGGCTCTGCTAGGTAAGTTTAAGATGAGGCTCAAGGGGATGTATCTGAACCCATGGTATGCAAGGACTCAGCTGTTGATTAGGGCAGAAAACTATAGATCTCACTCACATCTGACATTTTAATTTTATTGCCCGCTCGGGCTTATGTGAAGTGACTGCTTGGAGAGGTGAGCATTATTCAGACCATGATGTAAGAAATTACACAAGGTTTAAAAATCATGAAATCTGGGAATCCCATGGGACTAGAGATTTTAATTAACAGCTTATATTACACTTTGGGAAAATAAATTTCAAAAGTTAACAACCCAGCTGCCAAATTTGGGGCAGAACACACTGTAAATCAAATGATGGTACAATGACCAATTAATTGGCTCAGAGCAAAATGACCACAACTTTTGATGTTTCCTCCCAGACCACCCAGGCTGTGACTCTGTCTTGCCCATCCTTCCTACCATACTCACCAGTCAAAACCATGGCAAGTCTGACTCCCTCATGGATATTGGATTTTAATGCACTTTTGGTTTTGGTTTTGCATCTGCTGAGATCGCTGAATGCTTTTGCATTTCTGCAACAAGCAACGTCTTTCCCTTGGTCCCTGATCATCTCTCAGATCCTCCCACTCCCACTCCCACTCTCAAATTCACCTTTGCCCTTATTTACTGTGTGAATATTTAGGAAGTCTCTTGAGCTCTCTGAAGGCTGCTCAAAGGAACAGGGGTGAAAAAACAAAGTGCCAACATGCTTGCGATCTGGGCAAACTCATATCACCACCTCTCTTGAGAATTATCTTCTGTTTAATTAAAATTAAAGTTTATATTTTAATTTCCTAAGTAATATTTTTCATTGTCATGGTGCTATATACATTCTTTATATAAAGTGACCTTTTATTGTCTCTGGATTTTCTTATTGGAACCAAATTCAGTGACTATGAGAAGAAACAGATGAATCTAACTATGTATCAAATTAATATCATAACCACACAGACAAATGCAATTCAAGTAACTTTTGGAAAGTTTGCTCTGGCTGTACACACACCATGGGATATATTTTGAAGACAAAAGAGCTGCAAAGAAATCTTAAAATTTATATAACAGATTTGTTTTCAGTATCAATATTGATGTAATTGCAAAATACTATTTCATGTGTATTCTAGGGTTGGGAAAATGCATCAGTGTGCATATGTTGGAAACAAGGAATCTTGCTGTGGGAGGAGATAAGCTAATATGAGTTGTGGGGACGTGAGCAAGAACCCTTCGATGTTGGGTTGGTGGTAAAGTCATCATCCACACAAATTCATAATTTAAAATACACACACACACACACACACACACACACACATATATATATATATATATATATATAATCTCTCTCCACTGACAAGATATGGAAACAAGGACACTCAGCTGCAATGAGCACACTCAGTGCCCAGAACTTGGTTTCTAAATTCCTTTCTCCACCAAAGGGAAGTTGACTGATTCTAGGCTTGCAGCAAGGGAAGTACAAAGTCTGTCTTACAGGGTCAGAAAGGAGGTCCCCAAAGGCTGATGTGGGCATGCAAAAACAGCTCTCTTGAAAGGCCTCCCCCTATACAAATTTGGGCTGATTTGAGGTTTTAAAATAAGTTTGATTATAAACACAATGAATTTTTTAGAAAGGTATTTGCAAATCCAAAATAATAGTTTAAAAAGTGGTGAGGAGGACGCCTGGGTGGCTCAATTGGTTAAGCAGCTGCCTTCGGCTCAGGTCATGATCCCAGCGTCCTGGGATCGAGTCCCACATCGGGCTCCTTGCTCGGCAGGGAGCCTGCTTCTCCCTCTGCCTCTGTCTACCACTCTGTCTGCCTGAGCTTGTGCTCTCTCTCTCTAATAAATAAATAAATAAAATCTTAAAAAAATAAAATAAAATAAAAAGTGGTAAGGAGACAGCTCCTCTTTATGAAAGAATGTACTTATAAATAAAGAAGAAACAGTAGATCAGAAAAATCACAGACTTAACTATTCAGAGATCACGCTTGATGTTTAAAATCATTAAGTGGAAGGCTTTTGTGGAACATAGTCACATGGGCCCATAATGTCGCTCCACAGACTAAAGGATAATGTATATTTTATTTTTTTAAAGATTATTTATTTATTTATTTGATAGACAGAGATCACACAAGTAGGCAGAGAGGCAGGCAGAGAGGGGAGGGGAGAAACAGGCTCCCTGCCCAGCAGAGAGCCAGATGCGGGACTCAATCCCAGGACACTGGGATCATGACCCGAGCCGAAGGCAGCGGCTTAACCCACTGAGCCACCCAGGCGTCCCAGGATAATGTATATTTTAAAATTGTAACTTCCCGTCCCCCATAATGGGGTGAAGTCGTGTTTGTCATGTCTCTCTCTCTCTCTCTTTTTAAGATTTATTTACTTATTTGGGAGAGAGAGAGAGAGAGAATGAGAGTGGGGGGGGCAGAGGGAGAGAACCTCAAGCAGACTCCCCGCTGAGTACAGAGCCTGACATGGGGCTCAATCCCATGACCCTGAAATCATGACCTGAGCCGAGACACAAAGAGCCAGACACTTAACTGACTGACCCACCAAGGTGCCCCAGTCATTTGTGTCTCCTGATAGGAGGTGCTAATCCACACATCACCCATGTGACATTCCTTCCAAAATATCTATCCTCAAATTTACCTTAAGCAGGCAGTGAGACAAATCCGAGCCAAATTAGAGAACACTAGAAAAAACCCCAAAAAGTCGGCCTGGATTCTTTGACAATATCAGTCATGGAAGACAGTAAACAGATGGGCAACTTAAGATTAAAGATGAAGAAAGAAACCAGGACAACTGAACACACAAGGGCTCTTGATCACAATCTCTCCTTAAAACAAGCAGGAAGGATGTAATTGGGAAGATTTGGATGTGGATTGACTATTAGGTAATATGATTATATTAAAGTTAAATTTCTTGGGTACCGTAGTGGTGGAGATGCTTAGAAAGACAACGAATGTCCTCATTCTCAGTACTTAAGAGTGAAGCATCAGAATGCTTGCAAACTCCAAATAGTCAAGTAGCTCAATGGGGAGATCACAGACGCAGACATGCACACGCATAGATATGTGAAACGGGCCATATTACAGTGGACACACAGAGAAAGAACAAATGGGGCAAACTGTTCATTGATGGATCAATGTATAGATTATGCTTTCAACTTTGCTATAAGCATGAGCATTTTCAATACAAAATTGTGGATAAAAGTTAAAAAGTAGGTGATCTTTCTTATCTTACCCCAAATTAGGTGTTTTCTTTTTCTCTTTTCCAACATTATGCTTTAAAAAAACTTCTTGCTGGGGCGCAGTGGGTTAAAGCCTCTGCCTTCGGCTCAGGTCATGATCTCAGGGTCCTGGGATCTGGCCCCACATCAGGCTCTCTGCTCAGCGGGGAGCCTGCTTCCCCTTCTCTCTCTGCCTGTCTCTCTGCCTGCTTGTGATCTCTGTCTGTCAAATAAATAAATAAAATCTTTAAAAAAAAAAAAAAAACTTCTTGCCAGCAGGACCTGAGGCAAACATTTAGCTTGGCTTTGATTAATTAAATGACCCGGAGCATCCAATCCTCACATCTTCTGAGAATCAGAATTTTATTTTGTTATGAAATCCTGATCTAGACAAATAAAAGTCATTCTTTTATGGATGTGTAATGATTGCTCCTTACAACCCCTTACACTGTCTAAAATCATTACTGATTATTCTGGTAAAACTTACTTGGCAATAATTTAC
>ML106955.1:39954-50687 GCA_003697995.1 Taxidea taxus jeffersonii
GGATAGCCAAAACAATCTTGAAAAAGAAAAACAAAGCTGGTAGCAGAATTCCAGATTTCTAGTTGTACTACAAAGCTGTAGTAATTAAAACAGTATGGGATTGGCACAAAAATAGGCACACAGATCAATGGGTTAAAATAGAAAGCTGAGAAATAAACCCACAGTTATGTGGTCAATTAATCTTTGACTAAGGAGGCAAGAATATGCAATGGGTAAAAGACAGTCTCTTCAGTCAATGGTGTTGGGAAAACTAGACAGCTCCATGCAAAAGAATGAAGCTGGACCACTTTCTTACACCATACCCAAATATAAATTAAAAATGGATTAAGGACCTAAATGTGAGACCTGAAACCATAAAAAATCACAGAAGACACAGGCAACAATTTCTCTGACATCAGCTCTAGCAACGTTTTTCTAGAGATGTCTCCCGAAGCAAGGGAAACGAAAGGAAAAATAAACTATTGGAACTACACCAAAACAAAAAGCTTCTGCACAGTGAAGGAAATCATCAGCACAACTAAAAAGCAACCTGCTGAATGGGAGAAGATGTTTTCAAATGACATATCTGATAAAGGGTTAGTATTGAAAATATATAAAGAACTTATACAACTCAGCATCCAAGAAACAATCCAATTTTAAAAAGGGGTGAAGACATGAATAGATATTTCTCCAAAAAAGCAAAACAGATGGCCAACAGACCCATGAAAAGATGTTCAACATCATTCTTCATCAGGAAAATACAAACCAAAACCACATGAGATTTCAGCCTCACACCTGTCAGAATGGCAAAAATCAACATCACAAGAAACAACAGGTGTTGGAGAGGATGTAGAGAAAGGGGAACCCTCGGGCTCTGTTGGTGGGAATGCGCACTGGTGCAGCCACTGTGGTATGCAGGGTCCTCAGAAAGTTAAAAATAGAACTGCCTTATGATCCAGCAATTGCACTGCTAGGTATTTACCCAAAGAAGAGAAAATATTAATTGGAAGGGACACATGCACCCCAATGTTTATGGCAGCATTATTGACAATAGCCAAACTATGGATGCAGCCCAAGCGTCCCATCAACTAATGAATGGATGAAGAAAAGATGGTATCCACATGTGTGTGAGTGTGTGCACATATGTATATTGAATATATACATACACACAATGGAATATTATTCAGCGGTAAAAAAAAAGAATGAAATCTTGCCATTTGCATGAATGGAGCAAGAGAGTATAATGCTAGGCGAAACAAGTCAGTCAGAGAAAGACAAATGCCATACAATTTCATTTGTATGTGGAATTCAAAAAACAAAAGCAAATAATCAAAGGAAACCAAAGAGAGAGACAAACCAAAAAACAGACTCTTAACTCTAGAGAACACAGTGATGGTGACTAGTAGGGAGGTGGGGGGGTGGAGGAAACCGGTGTTGGGGATTCAGGAGGGCACTTGTGATCAGCACCTGTGGATGTAAGAAAGTGTTGAATCACTGTATTGTACACCTGAAAATAATTTAACACTGTGTATTTACTATGCTGGACCCAAACAATTTAATTAAAAAAAAAAAGTTGCCAGCCAACAGGTCACAAACTGCCATCTGACCTCTTAAACCCTGATTTCCGCTCCTACTGGAGTCTGACAAGGAAAAAAGGAGAGAAACTGCTTCTCAAATTCCTTCCATTTGGCCCTCCCCACTCTTCTGATGAGAAAGAGAGGGCAGGTCACACGGAGAAAAGCCCGCGTGACTCAAGGGAGTTCACCTTCTGCCAGAGGCTAGGCTGGGCCAGGGAGACTTTCCACCATGCAGGGAGGAGCTGGGGGCCACATCTCTGTCCCAGGCTCTGCTGCCTGAATTCATGCTCCCTGAGGCTGCCCAGGGCTCAGCCCTTCTGTGCCCTCCTGTGACTGTGACGCTTCATTGAGCCATTTTCCTGCCGTCGTTAACTCTGGAACAGATGTCACACTCGCCTGCTCTCTGACTTTCTCTTTCTTTATTTTGTTTGACCCTGGACCGATAAACAGGAGAAGATCTAATCAGGGCATTTCAAGTTACTTGAAACGGTCACCTAAATATGGACCAAGTATCATTCAGCTATTTCCTCCGCCCTCAACAATGGGTGATCAAGTTTAAGCCAATCTCTGCTGAAGTTTGAGCAAAGTGTTTTCTACTTAAAGGACGGGATGTGGATGATACCAGTACATATGGATGGGAGAGGAGAATTGTGTCCCGAGAAAACTCACTTCAGAGGGAACAGCCGTGTGCATGGCCGCCCAGGGCTGCTGTGGGCAGCACGATGGTTCACCACCAACGTGCTGTCCAGGCCCTCTGACAACAGGTCACCCAATACCTCACCTGCCCGCAGGAGCCTGCGGGCAGGAGACAGACCACAGTTCTTGGACTTCTGTGCTTGAGCTATCGCCACCCAAGATGGTCACTCTACTTTCTCCCTATCTTCCCTTCTGACTAATTTTTTTCCCAAAGACGTTTTTCTTCAGTGAACCCCAGGCTGGTAATCCGACTACTGGAGCCGGTCTTGGGCACAGAAGTGAGCAGGTCTGGTGTGGCTGCTCTCACAAGATACTGCTGGGAATCTCCTGAGGGTGTCGACAGCCTTCAGGCGGCAGAGTCCGGCAGAGAGTCACATTAGTCAATCCTTTGGATGGTGCCCCCTTCCCCTTCTCACTAAGAAGGCCGCACCTCTGCGCTCCTCCTAGGTTCCCGGCGCACAGCAGGCGCCACCTGCAGGCCCCGGAAACCCATTTTTTTCCAGTCTGTCTCTGCTTGGGGACCAGAGTACTAACATCCCAGCCCTCTGGTTCTCTAGCAAAGTTGCTGATGGATTCTGATTCTGAAGGAGGCAAGGGGAGCGGCATCCTTGGACCCCCAACTATAGGGGGTCGCAATTATTAAAAACACTTATCCTGACCCAATAAATATAATGAAGAACACACAGGCTCCCCTTTGGCTTGGATGCTCACACTTGGCTCTGGCACAGAGTGACTCTAAGTTCTAAACATCTCTTCTTGTGAATAGTGCTGCCCAGGTCCCAGGGAATCACTTCTCTGTAAGTCTTTGGCCTTGAGACCAAAGGTGACTTTATCCCGAAGTGGTAAAGGTTTGTAGGTTGTGCAAATGAGCTGTCACAGATGGTGAATTCAGGGAGCACTATGAGCACTGCAGAGCAAAAATCCAAGATAAATCTCCAGTCACGTTCTCCCCTGTACAAGCAGGGATCCAAGTGCCTCTTGTATCACCAACTATCATTTCCAAGAGTCCTGAACATCCATTTTCTTACTTCCCCGTGTTCCTATCGGTGCTTTTGGAAATATTCCTGGATAAGCAGGTGCTCAGAGGACTTGCATATGGTAGCAGGGGAGCAATTTCCCATATCAGACCATTTGTTTCACTTTTCATTTGCCCACACAGAGTCCTCAATGTAACACATACGAAGCTAAAACGACTTCTTTATCTTTCTCTATAAAACTTGATATTGCTGGAAGGGTTGGTGGAAATAATACGAGTGACATGATAGATTAAATGATCAGATTAAAACATTTTGCAATGTTTTATGCTATAATGATTATCTATTTTATAAAGCCCTGTGACAATGTCTGAACAAAACATGTAAATTCCCAGTACGTTCCTGAAGTGAAGTATCGCTTTAAGACTTTTATTGACAATTTCAGTTGCCATGCTTTAGCAGATGGAAGCTTCCTAAAAATCACACTAATAAAAAAAGATCTGAGAACCCCAGTGACTCAAGAACATTTGTCTACTTTGTCATTACTAGCAATAAAATGCAGATTATATGAAAATATTGATTATAATGGCATAATTAGTGTGTCTTGCTGAAATGAAAAGATAGAAATGTATAGACAATATATGACTTATGAATTATTATGTTATTATAATTACTTTTTCCAACAGCATAACCTAGTTACAGGACAGTCAGACACAGAATACTCAGAAGTCCCATACTTCACCAGCTTTCAGTCATTCTTTTAAAAGTTGTATTTATTGGGGCGCCTGGGTGGCTCAGTTGGTTAAGCCACTGCCTTCGGCTCAGGTCATGATCTCAGGTCCTGGGATCGAGCCCCACATCGGGCTCTCTGCTCAGTCTCAGCCCTCTTCCCTCTCTCTCTCTTCACCTGCCTCTCTGCCTACTTGTGATCTCTCTGTCAAATAAATAAATAAAATCTTTTTTAAAAAAGTTGTATTTATTTATTTGACGAGGGGGTGGAGAGAGTGTGAGCACAAGCAGGGGGAGTGGGAGACAGAGGGAGAAGAAAGCTCCCGTGGAACAAGGAGCCCGATGCAGGGCTCGATCCCAGGACCCTGGGATCAAGACCTGAGCCAAAGGCAGACACTTAACCAACTGAGTCACCCAGGTGCCCCAGCTTTCAGTCATTTCAAATCACAGCTTTACATATATGCTCAGGAGGTCAAGGGAGGTTGGCAACACATAGCAACGTGGCTAAGAATTTCAAGAGAAAGGAGGTTCAGTCAGTGAGGAGTCCTGGAGAAGAGGCTCTTTTGGGGTATGACACAGAGGTGCCATGAGCTTTGCTGTAGAAGCTTGATTGACTCCAGGGATTCCCAAATCAGCTTCTGGAAAGCCTCCTCCTCTTCTCCAAGTAGAAATGTGGAAGTTGTAGCTGACAATGACAACAGTCATGCATCACACTCCAAGACTACAGGAGATGGGGGCTTTGTCCTCCCGGTGAAGGACTCTTAGGGTCCAGGTTTACAGAGGAATACCCCTTCACGGGGTAGTTCAAAGCCACTTGCCACAAACAGTATGGCAGTTCCTTAAAAGTTTAAAAATAAAATTATCATATGACCCAGTCATTCCACCTTTAGGCATATACCCAAATGAACCGAACACAGGGTCTTGAAGAGATATTTGTACAACCGTGCTCGTAACAGCATTATTCACAATAGCCAAAAGGTGGAAACAACTGAAGTATTCATCAAATGCCAAGTGGATAAACCCAAGTGTGATACATACATGCAATAGAATATTACCCTGTCTTTAAAAAGAAGGAAATTCTAACACCGCTATAACACAAAACTTTGGAGATATTATGCTAAGTGAAATAAGCCAGACACAAAAGAACGATACTCTGATGCCATTTCCATGAGATGCCTAGAGTAGTCAGACTCACAGATACAGATGTTGCAGGGCGAAGCGGGTGGTGGTGGGGAGGCTATGATACAGAGTGTCAGTTTTGCGAGATGAAAAGTTCTGGAGAAGGATGGTGGTGATGGTTGCAGGACAGGATGAATGTACTTCCTGCCTGTGAACTGTGCACTTAAAAATGGTGAAGTCTGTACATTTTCTGGGAGGTCTCCTAGCTGGAATCACGCAGTGTGTAGCCTTTTTGGACTGGCTTCTTCCACGCAGCAACATGCGTGGAAATTTCCTCTGGGTCTTTTCATGCCTTGACGCTCCATTTCTTTGGAGTGGAGTAATATCTATTCACCTCCTGAAGGACATCTTGGTTGCTTCCAAGTTTTTGCAGCTGTGAATAAGGCTACTATAAACATCAGTGTGCATGTGTTTGTGTGGACATAAGTTTTCAAGTCCTTTGAGTAAACACTAAGGAGCACCGTTGCTGAATCACATTGGAAAAGTATGTGTAGTTTGTAAGAAACTCTCAAACTGTCTTCCAAAGTGGCCGTGCCATTTTGCTTTCCCACCAGCAACATGGGAGCCTTCCACTTGCTTCACACCCTCATCAGCATTTGATGTTGTCAGTGTTCCAGATCTTGGATATTTTAAGAGTTACCTAGTAGTCATTTTTATATATTTCTGTAAAGCTTTCCTTTTTACATTGTGGCCAGTATGCCTGTCCATGGAGAAGTACACCTCATCCACTGGAATGTCCAGTGAAATGAAGCCTTTCGATTTCCAGGGAAGAATTCTAGCTGGCAGGAGTGAGACGATGTGCAGTGATAACCTACGGCTGGTCCACTGTGCACTTCTTGGATGCCAAGTCCCGCGGAGAGAGCTCAGATGCTAAAACTCTGTTAATTACATGGCCGCCTTTCTCTCAGGAGTCCTATTTCCAGCTCTGTAACAGAAAGGCATTTCACGGTGAGGCTACCATCTCAGCCTAGGCCGCCAGCATAGATTTGTAATCTTAATAAAACCGAGACTGGCCTTTTATTCTCTGGAGGTGGCAGAGATTTTATGGTATGCAGGATAAAAATGCAAATGGGTCCTTTATAGCCTTTTGAACTAGAAATCTGGGAAACGTACCAGCAGGCCATAGCTGGGAACTGGGGGCAGGCTCATCTTAAAGTGCCCTGGCCCTCCTGGTCCTTCCCACAGTTCTTTACTCGTGTCCTCCCAAAGCGAAAACTGTGAACAGACAGGGACTACGTGACTCGCTAAATTAAAAAGTACCAAAAAGTGACTTGCTTGATGTGATAGTTAATTCCATGTGTCAACTTGGCTTGGTTATAGTACCCAGGTATTTTCTCAAACACTCATCTAAATGTTGTTCTGAAGGTACTTTTTGGATGTGATTACTATTTAAATCAGCAGACTTTGAGTCAAGCAGATTCCAATCCATAATGTGGGGGGGCCTCCTCCAATCAGCTGAAGGCCTTAAGCAAAAACACAGAGAACCCCTGAAGAGGAAGGATTTCTGCTTCCAGACAGCCTTTGGACTTGAGCTGCAGTGCCTACTCTGTGCTCCTCGCTGGCCCTTCTCTGGTTTCCCCATGACCCGGGCAGAGCCCATGTCTCCACCCAGCCAGACGTGTTGTGGGTCATCGTTGGGATCAGATTCCAGATTTCTTAGGTGTTGTCCAGCACATTCTCACCTGCCTCCACGACCCCCTTTATGCTGCAAAGGCAAAGCTGTCCATGCAGTGCTCTTTTGGTGTTCAAATTTTGTGAAGTAAAAACAAAGGATATAGAAAGGAGAGATACAAATCCCTCTCCAAGTGAGAGCAATCCTCCCCAAACGTAAACAAAATAAAATTTAAATCAAAAAAATCACTGAGACTTGCACTCTGTAATTCCAAAGCTGGCAAGCAGAATGCATTCTAGCTTGTCTTTGATCTATTGTCATATGTTAGGGACACTTTAACTGTCAACAGCAATCCTATCCATCCTTTTAAAAAATTGCACGGACCACATTGCTGTTCATTTGCATCTGGACTCCTATGATTTTCGTGTTGTTGTTATTTCCCGTTGGGATGCCGTCTCAGCCGTCCGGTGGTGATATTGGCGCCGAAAGGTACAGGAGAAAATCTGTGCCCTTAAAACAAGTCACAGGGTTACTGGTGATGAAGGAAGCTAAAACATTAGTGTATGCCTGGCTCCTATTTTAGGAGAGGCCACTGCCAAAGATTAGGGATGGTGCTGGGAAAATAAAAGTATTGTTGAGATGGGGGATGCTTTACATTTAAAATACAGAATCCAGGAAGGATGATGAAAAATGTGAATAGTGTCAGCTTCAGGGCAGATGACATGCTCATCTTGAGCCAGATCCAAGGTCCTGTCGGTTGTGGAGAAGCTGGTGACGCTCACAGAGGGAAGCTAAGAGAAAGCAGAAAGACCAAGCTGCCACTTAAGGAGCTGACGAAGGCAGGAGGGAGGAAGAGCAGAAAGGCAGCTGGGATGGGTGTTCAAGAAGTGCTGGGGCTTGTAGAGAGGGAGAGCGAACAGAAAAGAAAAAAGGAAGTGACAGAGCGTGTGAGATTTAGGACCTTGCATCATCTTTCCCAGACACACCGTGGTTGGCGGCCTTGAAGGACACCACAGGTGGCTGGACTGGGCCATATGGGCGCTAGGACATACTTGGGTTTCACAAGGCAGAGAAAGTCAGCTGAACGAGCATTCATGACCTGTGCGTTGTTGAGACTTATTTGATCAGATGTGAGTGTGAGAAAGTGTTGACTGAGCCTGGCTCTCTGGGTGAGACTCAGAAACACCGTGCACAGTCCTAGCCCACTCATACCCCTGCTGGACCCTACTTCTTCCCAGCTGGCTCCCTGCTCCCCCAGGCCTGGCCCTCACCGCCCCCTACTTGCAGCCACTCCCGTTTCTGACTTGCCTGGTGATTATCCCAGTCCCTGGAGTCTGTCTCCCACATTTGGGAGCTTTATCCCCTCATCCCTTAGATCTCCCGTAGCACTAACTAGCTCAGCCTTTAATGTTGGTGCTTTCTGTGTGGTGGGTTATAGACCGGTGCTAGGTAAATTCTAAATTGCTTAAATTAACTCGTAAAATCCGCTATTATTATCATTCAACTCTTGTAACAGGTCAGTTAGCCTTGATCAGAGTTGTCATTGACGTTATTGGAAAGGATACATATAAGAGAATACTATAATGGGGAGTTTTCTAGCAAAACATTTTTTTTTCAAAATCATAGTATGTCTTTTTCTGAAGAAATAGGACAAATTCTATCAAATCTCTCTGCAGGAGTTCCCCTAATCCTTATCATGTGGCATAAGAATGAAGCATGAAAGGCCCATCCACTTAGTCTTAAAATTACTCTCTCCCTACATTCTCTTAGCAAAACCAGCAAACAGGACATTCTGAGTCCCGGCTATTTCATGACCCTGCTTGGTAAATTATGTTACTTTATCTGCAATGCTATACTTCCCCCTGGTGGAAATAAACTAGCTATAACAACTGTAATCTTCCTTCTCCTGAATCCTCGGGCATATTAGAAAAGGACCAGGGAGGAAAATCTAGTCTGTTTATCTCCAGACTTTTCACCCCGAAACTAATCATTCATCTCCTTTGGTCCCAAGTTTAAAATATGTTCTTGTGCTTTATTTTCCTCCCTACCTACAGTGTTGTATATAGCCTTGCAATTTATCTATTTAAATTAATTCATCTTCCTATTAGAGTTGACATGCAATATTATATTAGCTTCGGGTGTACAACACCGTGATTCAACACTTGTATACATTACGAAATGCTCACCAGCATTAAGTCTGGTTGCCATCTTTCCCCATACGACGTTATTACAACATGATTGACTGGATTTCCTCCTCTGTTCTTTACATATCCTTGTGTGGTCTTACCATTCTTTCAGTGTTATACAGATGAAAAGGTATATTTTTTGAAAGATATTTTTATCTCCCTAAATTTAGTGTATTAATTAATGATGTTTTTACCTTTCTTTTTTTTTTCTTAAAGATTTTATTTATTTGACAGAGACACAGTGAGAGGGAACACAAGCAGTGGGAGAGGGAGAGGGAGAAACAGGGAGAGGGAGAAGCATGGAGCCCGATACAGGACTCAATCCCAGGAATCTGGGGTCATGACCCAAGCCGAAGGCAAACACTCAACTGACTGAACCACCCAGGAACCCCTGATGTTTTTACCTTTCAAAACCAATATATATATATATATTTATATATGAAAGCATTAACCAACAATTAGTTGTTTATATTGCTATGAAACAGAACGTTTAAGGCAAGAAATATTATTCGAGAAAAAGAGGAATATTTCATACTGACAAAAGGGTCCCTTGTCCAGGAAGACATAAGGATTTTAAATGTATAGACATCTTACTAATGAATACAGCCTCAGTATATATGAAGCAAAAGTAGACCAGATTGAAAGGAGAAATACATTAGTCCATGATAATAGACATGATAATTTTCCCCACCTCTTTTAATAAGAGATAGGAAAGGCAGACGAAAAATTCACTAAGGATATAGAGGAAGTGAACAATGCAATTAACAAATGACCTAATTTATATATGAAAATTAATAAAGCGGTTGTTTGTTAACATGTCTATCACTCCAGCCACACGGCCAAATATTCATTCTCTCAAGGGCAAGGGAGCATTTATCTAAACTGACCACACACCGAGCCATAAAACGAATCCCAACCCATTTCAAGGGATTGGATTAGGTAGGAATATTCTCTGGCTATAGGAGATTTCAGGCAAAAACCACAAATAAAAGGATAACTAGAAAATCCCAATTTAAGAAAACTGAGCATCATATTTCTTTTCTTTTCCTTCCTTCTTTCTCTCTCTCACTCTCTCTTTCTTTCTTTCTTTCTTTTTAGAGAGAGCACGTACCCACATGCAGGTTGATGGGGAGGGAGGTTGGAGGAGGAGCAGAGGGGGAGGGAAAAGAGAGAATCTCAAGGAGGCTCTACGCCCAGCATGGAGCCCAACTTGGGGCTCCAACCCTTGATCCTGAGATCATGATCTGAGCTGGAATCAAGAGTTAGATGCTTAACCAACTGAGCCACCCAGGTGCCCCAAACATTGTTTTTTTTTTTTTTTAAAGATTTTATTTATTTATTTGACAGACAGAGAGCACAAGTAGGCAGAGAGGCACAGAGAGAGAAAGGAGGAAGTTGGCTCCCCACCGAGCAGAGAGCCCGATGTGGGGCTCGATCCCATGACACTGGGATCATGACCTGAGCTGAAGGCAGAGGCTTAACCCACTGAGCCACCCAGGTGCCCCCGAACATTGTTTTTCTATTTAACGCATGGGTCAAGGAAGAAGTAGGAAATGTTTTTAACTAAGATATAAGAAAAAATTACATATAAAACATGTGATTACTTTCTGTGACTGTGAGCCCCGAGAGACTCTTACCCAGCCAAGGACTTCTGATCTCATCAACTTCCTAGTCTTTTGACCCTCCCCCAAAACCCCTCATTAAAACCATTTGATCCAAACACAAAAACAAGTTATGGATTGCAGAATGAAGCCATGTTCAAGGGAACTTTACAACCTAAAATACATATATTAGGAAAGAA
>ML106956.1:0-13960 GCA_003697995.1 Taxidea taxus jeffersonii
TCCCAAGGGCCTATTTCCAAATATCATCACATTGAGGGTTAGGTTTCAACATATACATTTTGAGAGAACACATACATTCAGTCTATAGTTGGGAGGGAGATGTGCAATTGATGCATTTTATAGTGATATCTGCAATAATAGAGGTGACTTCCAACTGTCTTAGATATATATAGGGGGAGAATCCCTGATATACAAAATCATATAGTTTGAGTTGATATTACCCAACATGCATGCATGAATGTGTGACGATATTCTTTGAATCTGAGTATCATCCCTGCAAATAAATGAGATGAGATCCTCTGCATGCTTAGGAAGAAACAAATTTAAAATGAAGAAATTGTGGAGAATAAAGACATAATTTTCTGTTATTTTATCTTTCTATACCCACTTCCTCATGGGTAAAATAGGAATAACAGCATCTCTCTTATAAAACTCTTGATAAGAGTAATTTAAAAATACAGTTTACAAGTTTTATGCAAAGTGTTTAGAACATAGTAAGTACTCAAAATGTTAGCTCATGTTATTATTATTGTCATAGTTATTATATATCTTATTTCAATTTTGGAGATTATACATCTTAAAATTTATATATTAAGGTAAGTGTAAATATAGAAGTGACTTACATTAGTCTTGATATTGAGAATTTTAGTATTGGTGACAACCTTGGCACTCGTTTTGAAAACTAAAGTACAGTGAAAACCGTATTGTTAATTAAAGTAATTCCTTTAGTTAGTAGATTTTCTTTAAGCCTCCTAAAACTTTAGTTATCACTTGCTTGAGGATATCTTCCTTTACTGATATGTGATGTATGGGAAAACATCTTGGGAGAGACAGGGGACATGTGGCCTCAGAGGTGACCATCACTCCAGTATATGCCACTGTGCATACACCAGTGTGATGGCTATGACTGAAATCAGGAGCAGCCTGCCCAGTGCAGAGGAATCCGCATTATAATAGCACCAGGCCACATTCAGAAGGAGAAGTGCCACTGGCTCCCCTTTACAATTACCAATCACTTGTTGTGCTCTAATAATAGCTAATGATTTTTTAGTTCCTGTCCCAAAGTGGGGAAAGAATTTCTGTATATTTGATTTTTATTGTTCTTATTTTATCAAAGAAATGGGTATGGTATTGACAGGTAAGATCTGGATATGTTTCCCTTTTTTCCTCAAGAAAGCATCAGGTATTTGGGGACTTAGCTTTCTCATTTGCAAAATAGCAACAATTATATTTTCCTTTTGCATTTAGGACATCTAAGTACTTAAATTTGTGTTTTTGAAAATCTGTGGAACATGTGGATTTTCTGGAAGCTGGGATGCTAAATAAAATAGTAACATCCTAAGTTTCTGGGTTTTGTCTAGATGAAAGTCAGTTGGCATTTGTCATGGCTACAAACTCTCAAGTGTATGTGTGGAGACAGCCACAGTTGATGGCAATGATGAATACGGTGTGGTATGAAATATGCCAGGAATATCTTTGAGACACCTTTTGTAATCTGACATTGTATTTTTCAAACATTTAAAACATGGTTTTACAAAAACAATGGCTTTTCAATATTGATATGATTGAATATGAGTATTATATCACACTTTTTCTTTCATAGACTTGATGGACATGAAGCAGGAGCCGTTATTTCAAAAATAAATGTTAGAATCTGAAACACAGGACTACATTAAAAATCAATGTTTTCATTGGCTGTATCTTTGACATTTTGCATTTATACCAGAAACCAAGCTTCATTTTTTACTATCTTTAAAATATTGCAGAGAATCTAATTATGTGATAGTTAATCTAACACCCTGAACCCATGGTGAATTATGTGCCTTATATTATTTCTGAAGATTAATCTATGTATTTGAAAGGTTTAAACTTGGTTAGTGGAGACTATTTTAGCTAAAAAGTGACTGCCTTGTAGGTAAATATGACAGGTACAGAACTCTCTAATGGATTTACTAATTGTAGATTTTTAGAACTTTAAATAAAGCAATTAAGTATTTTAGCTATACATGGTATTTTAATTAAATAATATTTTGAAATAGTTATAATGCATATGAGATAAAAAAAGAGATAAAATAGTGGATAGAAGGAAGACAGGTAAGTCATTAAAGGAGGAGAGGAGATGGGCGATATATTACATGTCCACCTTTGTACCTGAGATTTCCTAAGACACTGATGCTGCTAAAAGGTGTACTCGATGGGACATTTGAAGGGTCCCCTTAATTCTAGCTCACTGCTTGCATTCTTATTTCTTCTAATGAGCCTGTTGCTCCACTCCACTCTGGTCATCTCTTTTTAGTCAAGTCTTCAATTATCAGGCTTCTCTGGTTCTCCCTGACCTTGGGTAATTGAGAACACTGCATTGTGATTGGATTTAAGTGGATATAAGAACAATATAGACAGCGGTGCCTGACTCACACCTGTGGTGTGTTCAATACTAGGTTAGGAGAATTAATTAACAGGAAACTAAAAATTCTTGTTGACCTTTGAATGTAGGAAATTTGAGACTACAGTAGTGTTTCCTCCAAGCTGCACTATTATGAGAGGTATTTAAATATGTAAGTGTTAGTAATAAAATAAGGAATAAGAACCTTGGTCATATTTCTAGTTTTCTTGCTATTTGACTTACAATATTATAAAAAAAATCCAAATAATGTACCACCAAACAAGTGTAAACTTTAACCTATCATTTCTAGTATCTTAAATTATTTACACATCACCTTGGAAAAAATCACATTATAAATTATGCAACTAGACCTGACCAAGTTTTAGAACACTTCTCAAACTTGAGTGGGGTCAAAATTTCTGAAGAGAAGTGTTTTGGAGATTGAAATTTCCAGGCTCTGTTTATAGTATCTAGTTAGGAGGTCTAGGATATCATCCAGGAATTTTCCCCTTTAATAAACAACCAGATTATTTTAATGTGGGTGGTCCATTATTAGTGCTCCGAGAATTATTGTTTTAGGACATTCCAAAATACTCTTTCTTAGAACTTAGCAGAATAAGCCACAAGCTAAATAATCATTTATCAAGGGCTAAGTCTGTGTCAGGCATCGTTCTAAGTGCTTTCTGCATGTATTAATTTCTTTGACCCTCACTGTCTGAGAGAGAAGTACGTTATCACCTTACCAGTGGGGCACTGATACAGATTCCAGTTCTGTCACATACTAGCTGTGGATCTCTAAGGAAAAAGTCATTCCAAGCACTCTAAGTAGTGTTCTCATCTGAAAAGTAAGTGCATCACAGAACCACTGGGAGGATTAATAAGAAAGCACTTGGGGCAGACTTGAGTGCCTCATGGGAAGGATATAACTGCAATAAACAACAAACAAACAGAAATTTCTTCTGGGAACTTCATTATTTTTGTTTCAGGTTTTTACTTAAATTCTGATTAACATATAGTATAATATTGGTTTCAGGAGTAGAATTTAGTGATTTATCACTTATATACAACTTCCAGTGCTCATCACAAGTGCTTTCCTTAATCCTATCCCCCATCTAGCCCATCCCCCACCCACCTCCTTCTACCAACCCTCAATTTGTTCTCTATCATTAAGAGTTTCTTTTATGGTTTGCCTCCCTCTTTTTCTCTTTTTTTTCCTTTTCCCTATGTTCATCTGTTTTGTTTCTTAAACTCCATATATGAGTGAAATCATATGGTATTTGTCTTTCTCTTTCTCTGACTTATTTCACTTAGCATGATGGACTCTCCCAGGGGAGCTTCAAATACCAGGAATAGTCATGGCAAGCTGTAATACACTTACTTTTCTCTCTGCTGGATAAAGCTTCTTGTCCTTTGCCTCTATTCTGTACATTACCAATGGAAAACTAAGAAGAGGTGAAATCAAACAGCTACAGCTACAAAGGACTGTTTTCTTTTGGCTTGCTTTTTAAATTATAATAATTAAAAAAAAATAGTACAATGATGTTTGGAACCAGATTGCAACAAATGCCTGAGATGATTTTTCTAAAGAGAAAAATGGATATTTTGACATGAATTTATCTTAAAATATGTAAAATATAAATGTATTTTATCATGTATGACGCTTTTCCCTTTTGGAATCCTGGATATGTTAGGAGCTGTCGCTGATTAGTAAGCCTAGTGGTGATAGTGGATATACCTATTAACTGCAGTTGTGGGGCTTAAGGAGTCTAGTTGAAAAAACCAGCAGGAAGACAGTGATGGGAGTTAAGACAACCAGGATGGAAAGGAAAAAGTAATCTGTCTTGAAGTGCCAATTAAGTTTAATGTTTTGGATAAATGGACAATCTCAAAAAGATTAGCTTGACTTAAAACACTCATTTAAATGTTTCTGCTCTGTGGTCTAAAACCTTGACAAATGAAATAATAACCTCGATTTTAGTTTACAAATGTAATGCTTAAATTGATTTTTTTCTCTCATAAAGTGCCTGCCATTGAATACCATAATGCGCCTCACGATTACAACTTACTCCTTTATGGTCTTCCACTGTCCTTAAATTTAGCTGCCTGTCTTCTTTTAGTGAAGAATGGTGTCAGCATTTCTTTTCCTAGTTCCACATAAGTCCATGTATCATGCATTTATTATCCATCTGTGTTTGTCTCTTCGTCTGTCTTTTAAAATGACAATTTATTTTTGAACTACTTGCAGCAATATTTAACCACTGAACCTTTTAATTACTTACACTGCTGACAAGCAGAGCACGTTCACAGTTGGGGGAAAAAGCCTGGTGCAGGAAAATGGAGATGAAATGGGTAATGACTGCACCTTTCCCATTGGATATCCTGCCAAATTTATAGCACAATAAGAAAACTGAAGGCCAATATTTACAGCAATTGAGGGCACCTAGTCTGTGTATTGCGAATAACCTGAGAATGTAATTGACACGTTCAATTGAAGCAGGAATAAGTGTAGACCAGAATAAACAATACAACAGAAATTCTTCTCTTTCAGTTAAATAGGCCTTTTTCTAATGGGTCATTCTGAAGAATTGTGGGGCTGTCACAGATCTCTGTGTTTGTGAAATGAATATTCAGCATCTATTGTCCATCCAGCTCTAATTAGTGAGGTGATGGGTAGTTATTTAGCATACTTTATTCATTTTGGAATTTGTCCTTCATCTTCATTCTACACACAAACAACAGTCCTCAAAAAATAATGAGTTTTGTCTCTGGTTTCAGACATTTATTTAATACCTAGTGTATGCACCATACTATCCTTGAACTTTGTGTTTGTAAAATTTATCACAGTAATTTGAAAAAAAAAATTTCACAATATTCCCTTACCTAAGGTCAATGATACCATGTTACGGTGTGCATGGGAGAACTGGACTGTTAAAAGATTCAGAGGTGAAACAAAGTTCACAGGAGTGTGTTCCATGACTGACATGTGATTCAATAATCTTAGTGCCAACATGGTGGTAGAGGATGATTTGGGAATTATGGATTTGGAATTACTTTTCTATCATTTTAGTTTCATTTATTTTTCAATAACTTTTTATGATTTTAGAATTAATATTGTTTTGGATGAAGACAGAATATAGAAAATGTGTAAGAAAGAAAAATTACCTATAAGCCTATTACCTAACAACCTCTATAAATATTTTTCTATATTGTATTCCATTTAAAAAAATTATACATATGTAAATGGTAGATTGAATGAGCATAATTTGATAGAGTAAAATTATAATAATTGACGTGTATTCAACATTTCCTATTGAATTTATTCTTTTGCTTATTTCTCTGTCCCCAGGTGAAATCTCAGGTAGTTTTCTTGTTTTTTCTATTAACTCCAACATAAATACAAGTGTAATGTAATATCATAACTTCAAACTTCAGAGTATCTCTCACTTTCAGATTGTGCCCCTGATTGAAGTGATCATGGGTGCCTGGCATGGAACAGAGACTGTAGAATAGTAATCTTCCTGATAGATGTGTGATCTGACATTGTATGTGGGTGACACATTATAGTTTTGGTTCTTTCTCTTGGGATATAATTTCCCAGGAGCATCCTTTCTATCACTGGCTGCAATATTTTTGACATTGGCAACATCTTGCCTCCAGCAGATGGCTAACCCACCACTCTGTCACACTCTCTGACCCTTTCAACTTCCTTCCATTCCACTAAGACCCCCCTTCCCTTCTTCATGGCCTCTTTTTGCAGGATCCCTGACCCACCACTGGTGAAAGCACACCACCATCCCTGTGCAGCTGTTTGTTTCTTTGTTAACTAGGCCAACATGTTGTGGAACGTGTGCCAATATCTGAGTGATTTTATTAAAGTCCATTTCATTTGACTTGGGTAAGAAAGAGACATACCCTACCTACAGAGCGGCAGGATGCTTATAACACTGATGATTCTTACCAAATATAATTACAGCTTTTTTACCCTCAAGGAATATTTTGGACTAGAGTAGAACAAACTAGTTTTATGATCTGGGCATGATCTGGATGATATAGAAATAGAAATTTAGGATGGCCTGGCTATTTGAAATCCATTTATCTTGGCCTCCACTGATCTTGAGACAAAAGACTTTATTTTAAATGTTGCATATGAGAAAAGTAAATAAATAAATGTTGCATGTTGTCTGTCTTACCTACAGATAAATTCCTGCTTTTTTTTGACATTGAATCATGACTTCTTCCTAAATTGTAAAAGAAAAATATAAATATAATATCTCATGACTGTGTGATAATGCATTGTAAGAAGATGCTGTATTTTTTTTAATTAGTTTTTGTTTTTTTTTAAAGATTTTATTTATTTATTTGACAGACAGAGATCACAAGTAGTCAGAGAGACAGGCAGAGAGAGAGGAGGAAGCAGGCCCCATGCAGAGCAAAGAGCCTGATGCGGGGCTCAATGCGGGGCTCGATGCGGGGCTCGATGCGGGGCTCGATCCCAGGACCCTGGGATCATGACCTGAGCCGAAGGCAGAGGCTTTAACCCACTGAGCCACCCAGGCGCCCCAAGATGCCGTATTTTAAAACTATTCTCACATTGTTGTTTTCATGTTTTATCAATGTTAAATACATCTTTAATAATAATTTTAGAATGTAAATTCTTACCAATTAAAAAAATGGATGGATTCCTTGAAAAGGGATCACTGGATCAGGGATATGAACATTTTAAGACTCGAAAACTCTAAAACTTTTCAGAACTTTAAAAATTACTTTACATCAGGGCGCCTGGGTGGCTCAGTGGGTTAAGCCTCTGCCTTCAGCTCAGGTCATGATCTCAGGGTCCTGGGATTGAGCCCCACATTGGGCTTTCTGCTCAGGGGGGAGCCTGCTTCCTCCTCTCTCTCTGCCTGCTTCTCGGCCTACTTGTGGTTTCTCTCTGTGTGTCAAATAGATAAAAATCTTTAAAAGAAAAAGAAAATAAGAACAATAAAAAAATTAATTTACATCATCATTAGCTAAATTTGATGATACTCAATTTACTATATCTTAATCAAGAGTTGATGTTATTTCTGTTTATTTAATAACCAATTTACTGCACTCTATTATCAATTTTAGTACTTCTAAATTTGTACTTGTGTGTATTTTCTAAACTGGAATGTCATCTGTAAAATGATTGTTTTTCTTTAAATACACACATGTTAATTGTCTCTATTTTCTGTCTTAGAATCTAAGCAACTGTGTTAAATGATTGTGAAGAATACAAGTGTGACAGGATGGATTTTGATGCCAAGCAATAACACTATCATTTAATGCCTATAGCTTAGAACAGAACATATGCCTTATTCAGAGAGCTTCCCTTTGGTGCAGCCAATCTTCTGCTTTCAGAGTTTGTTGAGATACATCAGCTAGATAAGCCAGAATTACTCATCTCACATAATCTTAACTCCCTAGTTAGTAAAAAATATGACTAGGGAAGTTTAAGTTTTAGAGAAGTTGTGGCCACGAAGAGAGACTCTTTTCTCTTTTTCAGCCTGTGTTTGTGTTGAGTAAAAAAGAGCCATTTAAAAGATTTTGAATATGTGAACTGCTCATTCTGGAGGATGGTGATCATCTCTCATTTGAATATAGTTCTGCCATTAATTTGGTCCAGTGCGTAGTGTTACTCAAATGTGGAGAAAAGAATAGAAGAGAGAGAAGGCAGAGCTGATGAAAGACTTGCTGGTGAGGCAGCCTGCCTTCCTACTGTGTATTCACACAAAAGACCACAAAAGGTTGTTGGAGCTTGAAGTACCCTGCTTGTCAGAGAGCAACTATGGTGGATCACCAGTGCAGAAAGAGAGAGAGGAATTGGTAAATCTCAGACTAGATATCCCACCTCAAGAGCAAAATTCCCATAGCATCCTCTAAAATAACAAATACGGGAAAAGAACTGGTCAATGTTGATAAAACAGAAATGACAACCACCAGAGAGAGTTCTCATCCTCTTTAATGGTGCTCCCCAAAGACCTATTCTTACTCTTTTATAAGGTTTTTATTTATTTATTTGACAGGGAGAGAGACAGAGCGAGCACAAGTGGGGGTGGGGAGCGGAATAAGAAGGAGAAGGACACTCCCTGCTGAGCAGGGAGTCCCATACAGGGCTCCATCTCAGGACCCTTTAATCATGACCCGAGCCCAAAGGCCGCCACTTCCAACAGAACCACCTAGGTACCCGAAGCCCTATTCTTACTCTTTGTTCCTTTTCCCCATCTGAAAACTGTAATGAGTTGTACGTACTGGAAAGTACTTCTCTCCCACATACACATACACTTAAAACAAAACACATATTCCATATTTTTGATGGGTGGGAAGAGGAAATAAGAATTTTTAGTTAAATGAGTTTGCAATTTTAAAATGAGTAGGACTGAGGCTTAAAGAACCCACACCACTTATACAATTATGAAATCTGACAGAAAAACAATGTACTTAATATGACAGAGCACATTTTTTAGTATTTATTGGAAAGAAGAGAACAGTTTTATCTTTGTATACATAGGCGTTTATATGCTGCACTCAACCAGTTGTTTATATATGTTCTTGATTTTAGTGAGCATACTTTTTAAGTGTTTTACTTTAAGAACAATCTAGGTTATGGGTTTGAAAAATAAAATCGAAATTTTCTGACCACTTTAAAGATATATGTATTCTGCCTCTTTCCCCCTGGCTCTGCCTCATCTTATTATTTCTGTTCACTCATTATCTGACCCTAAAACCCAACTTCTAATCTCATACATCTCCACAATAGCTTTTTCCAAGTTCAGCAATTACCTCTACATTGTATTACTTGTTTCAGCTCTCATCTTAAATGAACAGTCCTTAACATTTTCTACTGTTGACCATTCTTTCATTGACTTGGGAGCTTCCTTGACCTTGCCTGCTATTATTTCTCTGTCTACTTTGCAAATTTTTCTTCTTCTGGGCTACTAAATTTTTGAGTTTTGGAAGGCTTAGATTTGGGCTGCCTTCTCTTCCCATCATTCTCTCTCTCTAGTCAGTGTCTTCAATGGCGTGGCTTCAATTTCAGCCCATAGACAGATGGTTCAGAAATACATTCATCCTGTCAACACCTTTCTAAACTCAATGTAGGAATTAATTTATTTTTTTTTTCATTTACATCTTTTTTCTTCCGATTTCTGAGATAACTCCTGGACTTTACCTTCCAATACTTCCAATGATTTTTTTTTCTTAGATTTTATTCAAATTCAAGTTAGTTAACATATTGTGTATTCTTAATTCCAGGGATAGAACTTAGTGATTTGTTTGCATATAACACCCAGTGCTCATTACATCAAGTGCCCTCCTTTAATGGCCCATTGCCCAGTTACCCCATTCCCCAACCCCCTCTGCTCCAGCAACTTTGTTCCCTATGGTTAAGAGCCTCTTATGTTGGGGCGCCTGGGTGGCTCAGAGGGTTAAAGCCTCTGCTTTCGGCTCAGGTCATAATCCCAGGGTCCTGCCATAATCCCAGGGTCCTGGGATCAAGCCCTGCATCGGGCTCTCTGATCAGCAGGGAGCCTACTTCCTCTTGTCTCTCTGCCTGCTTCTACTGCCTGCTTGTGATCTCTGTCTATCAAATAAATAAATTTTTAAAAAACTTAAAAAAAAGAGTCTCTTATGTTTTGCCTTCCTCTCTGATTTTATCTTATTTTATTTTTTTCCCTTCCCCTATGTTCATCTGTTTTGTTTCTTAAATTCCACCTATAAGTGAAGTCATATGGTATTTGTCTTTCTCTGACTGACTTATTTTGCTTAGTTTAATATGCTCTAGTTCCATGTACATCATTGCAATGGCAAGATTTCATTCTTTTTGATGGTTAAGCAATAGTCCATTGTTTATATGTATATATATCTTGTAATATATCACATCTTCTTTATCCATTTATCAGTTGGTGGATATTTGGGCTCTTTCTAGGTTTTGGCTATTGTGGACATTGCTCTATGAGCATTGGGGTGCATGCACCCCTTCAAATCACTGTTTGCATCCTTCGGAAGAATACCTAATAGTGCAGTTGCTGTGTTATAGGATAGTTCTATTTTTAACTTTTTAAGGGTCTGGAAACCCCCATGGTTTCTGGAGTGACTGAACCAATTTCAATTCCCATTGATAGCATAAAGGGTTCCCCTTTCTCTGCAGCCTCACCAACATCTGTTGTTTCCTGAGTTGTTAATTTTAACCAGTCTACCTGGTGTGAAGTTGTATCTCATTGTGGTTTTGATTTGTATTTCCCTGATGCCAAGTGATTTTGAACATTTTTTCATGTGTCTTTGGCTGTTTGTGTGTCTCCTTTGGAGAAATATCCCTTCCTGTCTTCTGCCCATTTCTTGACTAGATTTTTTGTTTTGGGGTATTGAGTTTCATAAATTCTTTATAGATTTTGGTTACTAGCTCTACATCTGATATGTCATTTGCAAATATCTTCTCCAATTCTGTAGGTTGTCTTTTAGTTTTATTGGCTGTTTCCTTTGCTGTGCAGAAGCTTTTTAACTTGATGAGTTCTCAGTAGTTCATTTTTGCTTTTGTTTTCTTGTAAGAAGTGTGTCTAGTAAGAGAGAGAGGAATTGGTAAATGTGTCTAGTAAGAAGTTGCTGCAGCTGAGGTCAGAGGTTACTGCCTGTGTTCTCTTATAAGGTTTTGATAGATTCCTGTCTCACATTTAGGTCTTTCATCGATTTTGAGTCTGTTTTTGTGTATGGTGTAAGAAAGTGATCCAGTTTCATTATTCTGCCTGGGGCTGTCCAGTTTTCCCAACATCATTTGTGGAAGATACTGTCTTTTTTCTGTTGAATATTCTTTCCTGCTTTGTCAAAGATTAGCTGACCGTATATTTGAGGTCCATTACTAGGTTCTCTGTTCTGTTCCCATTGATCTATGTGTCTGTTTTTGTGCTAGTATCATATTGTCTTGATGATTACAGCTTTGAAATATAGCTGGAAATCCAGAATTGTGGTGCCTCCAGCTCTAGTTTTCTTTTTCAACATTGCTTTGGCTATTTGGGGTCTTTTGTAGTTCCATACAAATTTTAGAATTGTTTTTTCCAGCTCTATGAAAAATGCTGGTGTTATTTTGATAGGGATTGCATTGAGAGTATAGATTGCTTTGGGTAGTATAGACATTTTAACAATATTTGTTCTTCCAATCTATGAACATGGAATACATTTTCATTTCTTTGTGTATTCCTCAGTTTCTTTCATAAGTGTTCTATAGTTTTTAGAGTAGCAATTTTTTACCTCTTTTGTTAAGTTTATTCTTAGTTATCTTATGGTATTTGGTGCAATTGTAAATGGGATTGATTCCTTGATTTCTCCTTCTGATGCTTCATTATTGGTGTATAGAAATGCAACACACTTCTGTGCATTGATTTTATATCCTGCTACTTCGCTGAATTCCTTTTCAGTTCTAACAATTTTTTTTCGTGGAGTCTTTCAGGTTTTCTACACAGAGTAACTTTTCCTCTGAAAAGAGTGAAATTTTGACTTCTTTCTTCCCAATCCGGATGCTTTTTATTTCTTTTTGTTGTCTGCTTTGAGGCTAGGTCTTCCAGTACTATGTTGAACAATGGTGGTAGGAATGAACACCCCTATCATGTTCCTGACCTTAGGGGAAAAGCTCTCAGTTTTCCCCCTTAAGGCTGATATTAGCTGTGGGTCTTTTCATATATGGCCTTTATGATGTTGAAATATGTTCCTTCTATCCTTACTTTCTTGAGAGTTTTATCAAGAAAGAGTGCTGTATTTTGTCAGATTTTTTTTTCTGCATCTATTCAGAGGATCATATATTTCTTATTCTTTGTTTTATTAATGTGGTGTATCATATTGATTGATTTGGGATGTTGAACCACCCTTGGAGCTCAGGGATAAATCCAACTTGGTCGTGGTAAATAATCCTTTTAATGTACTGTTGGATCTGATTAGCTAGTATGTTGTTGAGAATTTTTGCATCCATGTTCACTAGAGATATTAGTCTATAATTCTCCTTTTTAGTAGGGTCTTTGTCCGGTTTTGGGATCAAGATGAGCTGGCCTCATAGAATGAGTTTGGAAGTTTTCCTTCCATTTCTGTTTTTTGGACCAGTTCAGAAGAATAGGTATTAATTCTACTTTAAATGTTTGGTAGAGGGGCGCCTGGGTGGCTCAGTGGGTTAAGCCTCTGCCTTCGGCTCAGGTCATGATCTCAGGGTCCTGGAATCAAGTCCCGCATCAGGCTCCCTGCTCAGCAGGGAGCCTGCTTTCCTCTCTCTGCCTGCCTCTCTGCCTACTTGTGATCTCTCTTTGTCAAATAAATAAAACCTTTAAAAAAAAAAAATGTTTGGTAGATTTCCCTTGGGAAGCCATCCATCCCTGAACTCTTGTTTCTTAGGAGATTTTTGATTACTGATTCAATTTCTTTGTTGTTTATGGGTCTGTCTTCATTTTCTATTTCTTCCTGTTTCTGTTTTGGTAGTTTATACGTTTCTTGGAATTTATCCATTTCATCCAGATTTCCCAATTTATTGTCATATAATTCCTCATCATATGCTCTTATGATTGTTTGTATATCTGTGGTGTTTTTTCTGCTCTCTCTTCTTTCATTCATGACCATGTTTATTTGGGTCCTTTCTCTTTTCTTTTTGGTAAGTCTCACTAGGGGTTTATCAATCTTATTAATTCTTTCAAAGAACCAGCTCCTAGTTTCATTGGTCTGTTCCACTGTGTGTGTGTGTGTTCTATATCATTGATTTCTGCTCTTTCTTATTTCCCTTTTCCTGCTGGATTTAGGCTTTATTTGTTGTTCTTTCTCCAGTTTCTTTAGGTGTAAGTTTAGGTTGTGTATTTGAGACTTTTCTTGCTTGTTGAGGAAGGCCTGTATTCTGATATATTTTCTTCTTTGGACCATGTTTGCTGCACCCCAAGGTTTTGGACTGTCATGTTTTCATTCTCATTTGTTTCATGTATTTTTTTTTAACTCTTCTTTAATTTCCTGGTAAACCCACTCATTCTTTAGTAGGATGCTCTTTAACCTCCATGTATTTGTGTTTCTTCCTTTTTTTTTTTTTTTTTTGTTAACTTCAAGTTTCATTGTATCATGGTCTGAAAATATGTATGGTACAATCTCAGTCTTTTTGTACTGGTTGAGTCCTGATTTGTGACTCAGTATGTGATCTATTCTGGAGAATGTTCCATGTACATTGGAGAAAAATGTGTATTCTTCTGCTTTAGGATGAAATGCTCTCTGCATATCTGTAAAGTCCATCTGGTCCAGTGAGTCATTTAAAGCCGTTGTTCCCTTGTTGATCTTCTGTTTAGATGATTTGTCCATTGCTGTGAGTGGGGTGTTAAATTCCCCTACTATTATTATATAATTATCATTGAGTTTCTTTAATTTTGTTATTAATTGGTTTGTTATATGTGGCTGTTCCCACGTTAGGGGCATAAATATCACAATTGTTAGATCTATCTATTGTATAGACCCCTTTACTATAATATAGTGTCTGTCTTCATTTCTTATTACAGTTTTTGGTTTAAAATCTAGTTTGTCTGATACAAGTATGACTACTCCAGCTTTCCT
>ML106956.1:14360-38405 GCA_003697995.1 Taxidea taxus jeffersonii
TGCCATTTCTTTCTAGCCTGCATCTCCGTAGACAGGTCTGATGCTAGCCTCATGTGTCTACCCTTGTAGGTTAAGGAACTTTTCCCCCCTAGCGGGCTTTCAGAATTCTCTCTTTATCTTTCTATCTTGCAGGTTTCACTATGATATGTCATTGGGTTAATTTGTTTCTGTTGCTTTTGAGGGGAGTTCTCTGTGCCTTTTGGTCTTGGATGCTTATTTCCTTCCCTGGATTAGGGAAATTCTCAGCTGTAATTTGTTCAAATAAACATTCTACCCCCTTTTCCTGCTCTTCTTCTTCCAGTACTCCTATGACATGGATATTATTTTTATTTATGGAATCTCTGAGTTCTCTAAGTCTACCTTCATGATCTAATAATATTTTTCTTTCCCTCTGCTTTTCAGCCTCATTAGTTTCCATAATTTTATCTTCAATATCACCTATCCTTTCCTCTGCTACTTCAGTCTTCATTGTGATTATATCCAATCTGCTTTGCTTCTCAGTTACAGCATTTTTTAAATTTCAGGCTTTATTTAGGTCTTTTATGTCTGCATCGAGGGTTTTCCTGGTGTCTTCCATGTTTTCTGAAGTCTAGCTAGTAGCTTTATGTCTATTGATCTAAATTCTTGTTCAGATACATTGCTTATATCTGGTTTCAGCAAGTCCCTGGATGTGATATCTTCTTGTCTTTTCTTTTTGGGAGAATTCCTCTGTCTTGTAATTTTGGTTAAGTTTCTATCTTTTGCATGTTATGAAAGCTTGTTATCTTTTCTGCACTTCAGCGTAATGCTATATCAAAAAGGGGTCATGCACTGTCCATGGCCTGGCATTTCCTGAAGTGTTTCTGGTGTATGCCATGTGCACTCTGCTGTTGTGTTTTGGCTGCTCTTTCCCACAGATCAATCCTCTGCAGAGTCTCTCCTTGTTTGAGCAGGGAGGTCTTGGACCTGAAACTAGAAATGTTTTGATCTGTTCATTGAAAAAAATTTTGGAAAAAGAAGGAAAGAAATAGAAAGGAAATAAAAAGAGATGGTAAAGAGGAGAAAAAGAAGAGAAAAAAAGCCTACTCCAAAAACAAAACAAAACAAAACAATTCACTGATTCCAAAGAAAAAGGAAAAAAAAATAATAAAGAAAAAGAAAAGAAAGCAAGTAGCCTGATTTTCCCTCCCCAAAAGATAGAGAGAAAAAGAAATGGAAAAACAAACTAACAAACAAAAAACTATAAGCCTGATTTCAAAGGAAAAAGAGTAAGGGGGGAAAAATTAAAAAGAGCCTGGTCCTATTTCCACCAGAACTAAAAGGGATGCTTTGAAGCACTGTATCATCAGTAGCCTTGGTGAATGTTCATGCTCTCTGTGTTGCTCTTCTGGGGGCAAGGTCAGCTGTGCTGGCTCAGAGTCAATCCTGCCCCAGTAAAAAATGCACTTGCCAAGCACAGGGGGGCAGGATTTGATGTAAGCAGCTCCCACCTCCCCTGCAGGCCACTGTGTTGCTCTCTGATGTCCCATCACAAAATGGTGACACGCCACTCTCATCCTAGACAGGGGAATCTCACACCTGCTGCTGTTCAGGAAGCCCTTACAGAAAAGATGGCCATCAACACTGGACACCCAGCTCTCCTGTGTTTTAGGTTTGGCACTTGGCTGGGTTTCAAACCTCCAAATCTTAAAGGAGCTGTCACCTCCAGATTAGAGGCTCACAGTGCTCTGGCTAGTGCCTTTTGTCCCAGAAAAACATTGCCCCATCTGCATGGTATGCAGAATCTATGGTGTGTCACTGTGAAAAGCAGCAACCAGGCTATCTACCCTCTGGTCTCACCTTTGTCCCCTGCTGATGAAAGACCATTTCCTGGGGACTGCAGTGTCTTTTGTCCTTGGAAAGGCAATATACTCTCTCTCAAATGTACTCAGGAAGGTGGATGATCTCTCCCAGTGCGACAGCAGAGATCCTTATACCAGTTTGCGCATGCTCCCAGGTCAAAGCCCTCCTTCTCTTCAGAAGAACGAGCTACAGCTCTGCTTCAGTGAAAGTCTTGCACTTCCAAAATCTCTAAGCTTGAGCTCCACTCACTGTTTGCAAAAAATCTGTGCCATTCAGTTCCCCCAGCTCCTCAGTCTGTGCTCCCAGAAGTTTGCTTCTCATGTAAACCCAATGCTGCACTCTCCCAAACTCTCTCTTCCTTTTGGAAAGGGTTCCTTCCCCTACACAGCAGGGCGGCTTTTCTCTCCCTGAATTCACTTCCATGCATCTCATACCTGCCACATTTCTCCCTTCAACCATGGAAATCCTTTTATAATCCTCATATCTATTTCCTGGGTTTTCAAGTGATCTGACCTCAAAACATCTGTGTTCAAGGGAGGAGGGAAGGTGAGAGTTCTGCTTCTCCTCCATCTTAACTCCTCCCTCTACTGAATTTTTATTTGAGTAATCCAAATGGCTTATTTGTACCCTCTGATTATTCTATATTATGCCATTTTGTTTTCATCAAATATCTGATTTTATTTTAAGGATGGCATTTCAAATATTGATGTTATCTTCTCCTTGTCTGTGTCAGTGTTTTTGTTTTTTCAATTTTTTTTTCGCTTTTAAATTAAACTTTCATTTGACGGTTTGTTTGTTTTGTTGTGTCTTTTGCCAGCTCAGTGGTTAGAATATGAAACACATAAACTAGTAGTCTGTGTTTTTGATTATTGGTAGGAAGAAGGCAAAAATACTGAGAATTACTAATTTCCAACATTTTGTGATCTTTGTTCTGGGGCCAGGTTATTCACCTGGCTGCTAGAAAATCCATGCATATGTATTCATCCTGTTTATTTTGGAGGGTTCATGTTTTATTTTGCAATACAGAGCAGTTGTTTATTAACCTATTTTTCTCTTGTATTCAGGAAGGCTCTTACAATTAAAAGTATTTCTTCTGTATATAGAAAATACTATTTTTCCTCATAATTGAGATTATTTTTATAGCTCCATGCTAATATCTTTTATTCATTATCTAGGCATGGTGTTGGCTAAGGCAGGATGTTCTCTTTCCTTGTAGTCCACACTGCTGTCAATTAGGTAGTAATGGTTTTCTCAGAATTCATAGGGAGAAGGCTTATGTGAATATTCTCTACTCCAAATTCTGGCATTAGGTGGTATTTGTGCCTAATTTTGAAAAGCAAGTCTTTCAGGTTGTGGAAGGATTTCCTTAAAATCATGCTACGTAGTATTTCTGATATGAGAAGCATAAGTTTTTCCTACATTATGTAAATATTCCTTTTGTACATTTCTGTCTGGTAGCCTCCTTATATCCAGGATATTATGTCCATTGTCTTTCACCTTCCGCTCTTGGATATATTAGACTTTATCAGTTTATGTTTATTGATTTTTAAAGCAATTAATACATGTGCACAGTATAAAAATTTAAAAGTATACACAGAACAAGTCAACTTCATGAAGCAAAGATATCTGCTTATTTTCAAATTTATGTATTTAATAGTTCAGCCTTTCTAAAAGTTTGTGAGAAATTGAATATTCTTTTTTAATTATCATTGGAGAATACTGTGCACCTTACCATAGACCAATTACTTCTCTCTTAACAATTGTGTCACTAAATTGTGTCACTAAAGCATGTCTCTATACATTTTAGAGTCTTCGCTCTTAAAAGTGTTTCCTTTTTCAAAAACATAAGATTTATAATCTGATGCAACATATATTTTGAAATATATTTATGGAGCACCTGGATGACTCAGTTGGTTAAGCATCTGCCTTAGACTTAGTTCATGATCTCAGGATCCTGGGATCAAGCCCCACATTGGGCTCCCTGATCAGCCTTGAGTCAGCTTCTCTCACTCCTTCTTCCTCTGTGATCTCTCTGGGTCTCACTATCTTTCAAATAAATAAAATCCTTAAAAAAAAAGAAAAATTTGTTTAAAACAATCAAAGAATAGTTTTTTATGGGGTAATATAAAGATAATACACATTTTCTGCACTTACATTTCTTAGAATACAGAATTGACCTTATACTTAATATTCTATGTCACATAACTGTGTGGACCTAGACAAAGGAAGCCACAGAAGTCCCCATTTTTGAATCCTTGAGAGAATTTCTGGGAACCATTGCAGAACTATGGAATTTCTTCCATCTGTCCCCTTACTCATTGTCTTGAAATTACTGAGATATGTCCTTCCTATCTATTATCAGTTCTTCCCTCAGCAAGGAGTGTGTGAGAGCATTAGATGACATCTCTAGGGAACCAATAATTCTTACATTCCATATGTAGATAATGTCATATGGAGATATATATATATATATATACACACATGCAAATACATACACATATAGAGTACGTATTTTATGAGAAAGTTCATAGTGTACATATATGTATACATATTTAGTATATAATTGGAAAACTTTAGGTTAATAGATAAGTAGGTAGATTGATAGATAATTTGGTACTCCCTTTAGGAACACATTTTCAAGCCACCCAGTAGTAACAAAGATCCAAATTATTAAATTTCTAGTAAAATCACTGCGTTCCTTATAGAGTAGAAATTCTACCATTGATTTTTATTAATTTTTCCCTTATAATAATTATCTCCAGGAGTTTGTTGTGAATTGTGGATGCTTAAATTGGTATTTCTCCATTGTAGAAAGGAAACTATGTGGTATTTGCTAAACCCATGCCTTATTAAAAAGTAATATATATATTTATTTATTTATATGTATATATACAAAGTATATAAATAACATATATGAATATATATAAATATATATAAACATATATAAATATGTGTATATATACACACATATATATAAAATTCCCAGTCCACAGTCTTTTCTAAAGGAGTGGGCCTAGTCAGAGAGGAATACACCATTTAACCTCACCTCTCTGGGCTCAGCTGCTTGGACCTGTAATGAATCTTTATCACAAAGTAAACTAATCCATGGGTTGGGTCATTCAATTTTTCTCTGTGGAAAATTTGAACAACAAGACTCAGAGAAAGTCAGTAGATAAAGTTGAGTATGAAATGAACATCAAGTTGATGCCAAAGCAAGTCAAAACTACATGCAAATAAAAAATTATGTGACAGAAGGAAGTTGTTACTAAATAGAAGAGACCACTGAGAAGAAGAAAGCTACAGAGTGAAGAACCCAGGCGCTGAGCACCAGTGACAAGACTCCAGGTGGCTGTGGGGAGCTTCCACCCTGTCCTCTGAAAGACTCTCCTTTCTTCTGAGCCAGGTTGACTGCTTGGGGTTCTGTTCTTTTCAATGTTCCCAGCCGAAGTGTCTTCCTTGTTTTGTAGGGTTAGGACTTTTCTCATTACAGGCATTTCCCTATATGTCCTCCTTTTCTCTCTCTGTGCAATGTATTTGTGTTAATATATTTTAAAGTAATGAGTAATAAGATTGAATAAGTACAAGTATGAAAAAGATGTACTTGGAAAAACAACATGTACTTCTACCCAGAATACATTTGTTTCTGTAGCAAAAATTAGATATACATTAGTTAAGATACTCCCATACAGTTTTACTGTTGGACTTCAGATGTAGTTTTGGGACATGCTATGAAATGGCTGGCTTATTATTAGATCATATAATTTTGTGCAATTTTACAGTTAAAACTTTGAAACTCTGAAAAAAAACTGATACTTTGAATAAAATCTTTTATTCAGTAGTGTATTACCTAAGAATGATGTTGTCATAAGGATAGAAAGTCCTGGGTATAAAAAAACTTGTAATAGACTGACATAGTTTGTCTCAATATTATTGAACTCTCAGTGATATTTTTGTAGGCTAAGACTAATTCCAGCTTATTTAATAGAACTAGTAATTAATTGGCTTTGAGTGTAATTACTGGATTATTCAAATTTTACACTTGTGTCATGAACCGAACTTAATGTTAATTATTTATTGTTCCACATTAAGGTACAACTAACAACAATTTCAATAGCCAAATATCAGACACTTTCCCAATATAATTTGACCTAAGTGGGTACAATTTGATCTCTAATAGTTTTCTTCCTGTTCTTCAAAAAGATTCTGAGTGTCCATTTATGCTTTTAGAATAGCGCTGAAGTCCAGGAAACTTGCGTACTGTTAGATCACACCATGAGGAATATAGTTTTAACAGTCTTTTGGGGGAAAATATGGACTGTATTTGGGTTTTGATGGAAGACAGTTTGTGGGATGATGCATCTAGCAGAAGCACCATGTGAAAAGCTTCTCCATGCCATTAACGTTAGTGTATGTCAGCTGTGGGTGCCGCTCCAGCTGTGTTTGCAAGTGAATGTGCCAGGTCCCAGAGCCCAGAAACCATTGCAGATGAACATCTATTGTCAGAAGGGAAGATAATGATACTGATGAGGCTTAGAAAGAAGGATACAGGAGCCAAATAGAAACAGTAGAATCAGGACATGCATGTAGTGAGGATTTAGGGTTATTTAACATGTTCATTTGGAAATATGAAAATATAGCTATGTTTCCTATTGCTGTTATTTTAAAAAAACATGTTGAGAATACATGGGCTTTTTTTTCCCCTATTAAAATTATTTCACATATGCCATAGTTTATTTCAGGAACAGTTAATACTTACTGCTCAGGGAATGAAAAATAAATCTTTTACATATCTTTGTTTTCAATTTTTGCTGCAGGATTGTGACTTTAATTAAAAGTTCCTACAAATGAATCTTGTCCTTGCAATGTTTTGCAATGAGGTTTTTTCAAAAGTCAATGTACAGTTGGTCCTTGGAAAAGTCAGGCTTAAACAATGAGGGTCCACTTCTAAACTGAATTTTTGCAGAACAGTACTAGAAATGTATTTTCTTTATTATCTTCCTAATAATGTTTTCTTTTCTCCAGCTCATAAGAATACAGTATATTATATATAACATACAAAATATGTGTATCAACTATTTATGTTATCAGTAAAGCTTCTGGTTCATAGTAGGCTATTAGTAGTTAAGTTGCTAGAGGGGGGTCAACGTTATATGTAGATTTTGGACTCTGCAGGTTTTGCACCCCTAACTTCCATATTATTCAAGAGTCAACTATAGCTCCATTAGGAAAATTAGCTTTAATCTTTCTAGTCATGCTATTATATTAGTCTTTATATATCCTTAAAAATGAATATCTCAAGTGTTGGAATAAAGACTATAAAACAATACTATTTGTGCTTGAGTCGCTGTAACAACATGTTAATAATTTACTTAAAATTTCCAATACATTTTCATCTATGGTTCATTTGTTGTGGTTTATGAGACATAGTGAAGTTTTTAAGAACATTTAGGTCTGAAATATTAATACCCATGACAGACAGAATCAAACCTAATACATATAAACATATTAGATTTTTCTGAGTTTTGTGGTCCTGTAATTAATATCTATGGGTACATTGGATCACAAATATGAATTTTCAGGAAGTAATTCATAGGATTTTTTTCTCTTATTAAATATTTTATCTATTAGAATGTTAAAGCAATCTTTAACAGCAATGTGATGAATGAATATGTATGTTTACTTAATAGATTTGTTCAGTCTTTAAATTGGGACTCCAAACAGGCTCATTGAAATAGAAGAGCTAAACTATATAACTTCTTCTTTATTTTTGATTTATTTGTTCAGTGTAGAAATCTCATTTTAATGTGGTATAGTTTAAGAATACCAAATGTGTCCTATTGTTGTAAATACAGAGACTGATAAAGTGTAAAATCGGACTATTGTAACTACATTTCAGGATATTGCGGGTTTAGAAACACTTGATAGATTTGCTGCCTGTGACTGATAAAATGGTGTTTACAGTGTCCAGCTTTTAATGCCCTATTTAAGGCAGTAATTGGTGTCTTGTCACTTTAATGTATCCCCAAGGTCATACTAGAATCGTATCTGACTTTAATATTTCCCTTAGAGTGATACCTTTCATACATTTATTAACAAAATGGAAAATTAGTTTGTGATGAACTGTGTTCATCCTCCAAGCAAGCAAGCCCCTTGGAACTCAAAAGCTTTCCTGCAAAAGCTTTCTTTTAGGCTGCAAGTTTGTTCATTTTCCAAACATGATATGCTGATCATACTCTAAAGAAAAAGATTGCCAGAAGTTAAATAGAAAATATTTCAACAATTCACAGACAGACTGTGATCACTTTTTAAACTCTACAACTAAGAACAATTAAAGTAGTATCTCCTGTTTTGACTAGATTTATTTTGGATAGAATCTTTTTCTGGGTTAAGGGATGAGTTTAACTAATCATGCAAGAAGAAACATAAGAAAATTAGGAAAGGATTAATTGAAATAAAGGGAGCCATAGAAAGATTTCTATGTTAAAAATGGCAAACTGGGTTGCCTGGGTGGCTCAGTGGGTTAAAGCCTCTGCCTTCGGCTCAGGTCATGATCCCAGGGTCCTGGGATCGAGCCCCACATCGGGCTCTCTGCTCGGCTCAGAGCCTGCTTCCTCCTCTCTCTCTGCCTGTTTCTCTGCCTGCTTGTGATCTCTGTCTGTCAAGTAAGTAAATTTTTTAAAAAATGGCAAACTGCCTTAGTATAAAATATTATGAGGTTTGTTATATGTTCTTCAAAATGATAAGCTGTAGAGTGGTAAGAAGATTAAAAAGATGGAAACAAGAAGCTTGAGTGTTGAATTTAAACTTCTGAGCAATACAATCTCTTTTTGTAAAAATCATTTGTAATAGAAATTTTAAAAAAAAGTCCTAAAAGATCATTAAAATCACTTTTCTTAGTTTTTAAAAATACATAATCAAGAGAATGAGAGTAAAATCAGTGTTTCTTATTAGATAAGGGTTGACAGTGAACAAACCTTTTATTTTCTTACAGATTTATGCGGAGTTTTCTGATTGTTCTGTGTTGTTTTGTTATATCAGACATCATTCACAGGGACAATAAAGGCTCCCAGTCTTGCTAGCACAAATTAAAGAACTGTGAGTTGTTTTGTCTTCATGAAAATTTCTATTGCTCTGGTTTTTTTGTGTCTTTTTTTTTTACATTTTTAATTTTTTTTTTTAAATTTTGTGGTGGTGGTTATATCACACACCAGTCAAAAAGAAGAGAAAATGATAAAAGTTTCATGAGTTCATTAAAGTTTTACAGGCACTGCAGAGCCTGGAGAAATAGTTGTTGCTATAATCCCCTGCAGTAGTGCTGGTTGGCGGCCTCTTATTCATTATGGGATGAGGGATTGAGGATGAGGGTTGAAAAGGGACAAAGAAGATGCCACAGCCAAACACAGATATGTTATTTGGACTATAGTCAAGGTTCTCATAGCTTTCTGTGCTGCCATGTGTAACGTGACGAACACTATCTGGGAGAAAACAGGGTTGTGGGAACTTAAGCCCCAACAGTTCATAGAGGATCATTCTGTGGGAACTATGCTAAAGGGGTACAATTTTGTTAATTTCAATTTCGAGGTTAAAATTTACAGAAACTGATCCTCTTAATTTGATCTTTCAAAATAATTTGTCTTGTGTGAAATTTACTTAATTGCTTCTTATTTAGAATTATCCCTACGTGTATACTATGTTGGATCATTGCTACCAAGAAATTGGTGTTACTTATTGTTTACAAAGTAAACACAGACCTAAGTCATATGGTGTAGGGTTTCTATTTAACTCATTTTTAAATCTTACTACTGAATATATAGGTTTTTAGCAACAATAATGAATCATTAGAGAAAGAAAGGAATGAATGACTGGTGGAATCACATGTCCCTGTGGGCTGCTGAAAGAGGTGTGGGTCGCTCAAAAGCATTATTATTTGAGAAAACATTGGCTAATTTACAATAATAAAGGACAAGGGGTACCTGGGTGGCTTAGCTGGTTAAGTGTCTGACTCTTGATTTCTGCTCGTGGTCCTAAAATCAAGCCCTGTGTCAGACTCTCTATTCAGGGCGGAGTCTGCTTATCCCCTCCCTCTGCTCCTCCCCCCACTCTGGCATGTTCTTTCTCTCTCAAATAAATAACTAAAATCTTCAATAGAATAAAGGACAAAGGACAAACAGTTAAATAAAGTAACCAAATATTTTAAGAAGTTTAAAAGCATATGCTTGCCAGTTGCTAAATATTTTGCATTTCTCTTTCACACCTAGATGGAATCCGCCTTAGGCTATTTAATTTAATTGTTTTTGAATATTCTTTTCTGTTATTGATTAATGTCAGCTTTTAGGTATAAGTGCTAAATGATATGTTACCACTGTCTAGCTGCTTAATAGGCCCACTAATATTTTAATGGATCTCTTTATTTCCCCCTAACTTATTTCTTCAGTTTTGTGGAATAACTGTCTCTTGCACAATTATCAGCCTTCCCGTGATGATTCTTTTGACTCTGGGCTCTTTTGTGCACTAAGATTATTTTCCTGATTACTGTCCAGCTCATGACATTTCCACAAAAGGTGTCAAGAACCATGTTAAAAGCCATGGCACTTACGGGCATCCATTCACTTCCTCAAATAGGTCCATCTAGCTACTCTCTGATCACACTTTTCCATTGTCTTCATGGAACATGACTTGTGAAGTTCTCATGGTGATTTTTTGATGTCTAATGCCTTTCTCCAACCTTCTCCCCTGCTCTTTCTGGTACCTGGGTGACAGCAGGGGTTTATCTATATTCTGCTGTATTCAAGCTCCTTTGAGAGAGAGTGTTGGCTCTACACTGCAACTTAGAAAATATAGTTTAAAGAATGAATGGGTCCATTAAATAATGAAAGATCTTTCTGAGGAGCATTTGTAACTCAGTTATACTAGGTTTTGAAGATGATTCTTTTAAGGCCACACACAAGCAAGAGTGGTATTTTTTTCACTGTTTAAACTGATGTTTACTTTAATACTATATAAAATGAAAAGTTTTTCATAGTATTTTTCAATATTTCCATAGAATTTGCAATAATCATATAAAAATATCATTTGGCCCAGCTTCCCCATATGAACTGGATTCTCCAGAACCATATGTACTCCAAACATAGGTGCTCTATCATACAGTTGCTTGACCTTTTCTTTCATGTTGACTGAATGATATATCATTATGTGTGCCTGAGAATTTGTAGAGCCAGAAAGTGGAGATCTACCCAAAATTATTGTTGAGAAACACTCTTGTAATTTAGTTGCCACACATTCCATAATAGTTTTTAATTTACTAAAAATGCTAGAGAATACTCAATGGAGAAAAACATTTGAACACATTATTGGGGCACTAACTCCTTCATCTCACAAAGGGTTCATTGTGATATGGTTTTATTTATTCAGAGGTACAATATTTTAAAGCAAGACGTATTTCAGATGAACTGGACAAGCAATATAAATTGATGAAATCAATCTCTCCATTATTCCATTCCTCTTATGGCAATGCAGGTAACCATTTATGAATTATTTTTATCCACACATGCTTGTATTTTTTTTTCATTCAAAACTATTTGTTGAGCAATTATTATATTCTGGGTGATATAAAATTTCCTAGTCTAGAGAAACTAGTAACATATCATCCCTACCTTCCAAAGGATTGCAGTGTAATATGAAGGGTACATATGAAAAAAAATACAATAAATCTACAAGGTGAAAATGTAACTAACCTATTACTGACAGGTCTCAAAGCTTGGATGTGATATTTTCTTTATATGTCTATGAATTTATCTTACAGAACTTAATGCAGTCTTTATTTTGTGTATTCCTTTGCTATTGATAGAAAACACAATCTTCATCAATTTCAACATTTTTAAGTCATTTTATACATAATATATTCTCAAGCTGCACTCAAATATCTGTGTTGGAATTTGCACTTCATTACAGTGATTGCCCCTCTAAGCTTAAAGGTCAAGGATGACTCTTTTATTCATGTGGTACTTATGATTGTTGAAAAGTGGAGTTGTCTCTCCAGGATAGTCCAAATGGGGCAAGGAAGGGTCATATGCATATTGTTGGCAAAGGAAAACCATACTCTGTAGAAATTAGACAATTAATAGGGTTCCTCTACCATGACGAATCGTGGCAGTTTTTCAGTTGTGGGGAATGCTAAAGGCAGTGGATTGGCTTTTCCAAATTTTCTGAATTCCCACAAGGAGTTCAAACACAAGTCACATACAATTCACATACAGTGTAACCTCCTGATGCAGTTCTTATGCTACCTCTCTATCCTAGAGAGAGCAAAGACACTCATGTCCTCTAAGTTCACACCCATTCATGCTGCATTTGTTGTGAACTGAGGACCACTTCTGAAGATTTTTCAAGAGTAAAGAGAGTAGTGGTAAACGATGTTTCTTCCTCTATGCTTTCCAATTCCATATTATGCAGTATAAATTTATTTCATTATGGGTTCCTGACTAATCATCAGAAATCTTTTGGAATATAAAAGAACAACAACAGAAAAAAAAATCTCAATATTACCTCCTCTTTTAAAGTTATGTGTGTTAAGTTTCATTAAAAAATTCTTCTGGGGACACCTGGGTGGCGCAGTCAGGTCATGATCCCAGCATCCTGGGATCCAGTTGCACATCGGGCTCCTTGCTCGGCAGGGAGCCTGCTTCTCTTTCTGCCTCTGCCTGCCACTCTGTCTCCCTGTGCTCACTCTCTCTGACAAATACATAAATAAATAAAATTCTTCTGGCTGTCTAGGAGAAATATCACATACAATATGATAGGGGAGATAAAGACACAAATATTAATATTTGAAGTATGTCATTAAATATGTATGAATTCAATCAGGTCAGAGTTGCCCCCAATTCTCTATGATTGCCATGTTATATATGATATGGAGGCCTACATAGGGTTATTGCATCATCAGTTGATGTCTTGTTTCTTGACATCACCAAAAAAGACTGCCTGGCTTTTGCTAAGCTATAACTAGACCTATCTGGTCCAAATCCCATCTGCTTCAAAGACTTCTACAATTTTCTTTGTTAATTTCTGTTGATTTCCCATGTTTCTACTATATTGTATGGTACATGAGGCTTTCTACTGGGTGTCCCTGGTTATAGTCATCAGATTCCTCCACAGTTGCTAGCTTTTTCTGTCATTAATTCTATATACTCCTATAGTATACAGACAAGTTCCTCTGTCTTCCTTCACTTTTTTCAGCCACAGGAAGCCTAATGAAATTGCTTCTGGTCCACTTAGGACCCTACACCTCATGCATCAGCTTTCATTTATTGCTTTCACAGAATCATCTGATAAAGATAAGAATCACTTTCATTTTTCTGAAACCCTCATGTTCAATCAAGAATTTTGAATTATCATTAATCTCACAATCTCAACATTCTTTTTAATTCCAGAGACTTGACCAAAAAAGGTTAAGGTTAGGGGTACCTGGCTGGCTCAGTTGGTTAAGCATCTGCTTTCAGCTCAGGTCATGATCCCAGGGTCCTGGGTTCAAACCCAGAGTCAGGCTCCCTGCTCAACAAGGAGTCTACTTCTTTCCCTTAGCCCCTCCCCATTCTCATTCTCTGTCTCAATCTATCTCAAATAAATAAATAAAATCTTTAAAAAATGATCCAGCCTAATTCTCTCTTCTTCAAAGAGCTCTATCAGTAATGGACTCCCGGTGGCACCTGGGTGGCTCAGTTGGTTAAAGCCTCTGCCTTCGGCTCAGGTCATGATCTCAGGTTCCTGGGATTGTGCCCTGCATCGGGCTCTCTGCTTGGCAGGGAGCCTGCTTCCTTCTCTCTCTGCCTGCATCTCTACCTACTTGTGGTCTCTCTTTCTGTCAAATGAATGGATAAAATCTTAAAAAAAAAATAATGAACTCCCGGATCTCTTAGTTCCCCAACTAGAAAGAACTGGGGAGTTTTCTTTCTGGAGAGAAAGATTAAGAACAATCTAGGCAAGAAGATGTCTACTTCTACTGGAGATAACATCCAGTGCTCACATGGAGGGAATTATCTCAAATAAAAGTGAGGAAGTTTATTCATTGTAATAATATTAAAGGGAGAAAGAAGGTGGGAAGAAAAGGCTGGGAGAGAAATGGGAGAGTTGGTGGTAGGACAATGCAAAAGTATTTCAATTATTTTTGTTTTCTCACTGAAATAAGAAAGGTTATCAACCAAGAGTGAGAGACATTTGAAGTTTGAAGAAAGAAAAGTCAAAACTGAATGTCCTAGGAGGGATGACAATTGGACAAGGGAAATGCTATGATTACTGTGAAGCATTAAGATCTCATTTGAAGTTTGTGACTGTGTACTTAAAAAGGAGACCAGTCAGTATGGTCTATAGTTTTCTCTAGCCATGTTTATTTAATTGAGATAGCAAAGAAATGTAAAGAGAGTAGAATTTTATGAGGATAAAATTTTTGCTAATATGTTATACTTGAGAAAGAGAAGGGTAAGAAAGTTAAAAGTAAAATCAAAGAGGTGGTCATAATGATGGATTATGGAATCTAAATTAAGTACATGGTAGACTTTGGAAAGGTCATAAGGTAGAAAGTTTGGAAATCTTAAGCAGCTGGGTCATAGTTTTTTTTTTGTGTGTGTGTGTGTGTGTGTGGTATTTAATATCCAAGAGATAGTTAAATTTCTTGAAGAGAGTGGTAGTTGGAATAAAGTTATGGAGGAAGTTATGACAAGGATTACTCTTCCTATAAACATGGCAGAGATAGAAGTAGGAAAATAGAAGTCAAAGATATTCCTGGGTTTCTGGAATATATGAGATTTTTGTAATTCTGGATTATTATTACGTTTTATTCAATCATGGCACCTGATGGGTTTAAATAAAATAATTTATTCAACTTAAACCAGAGAATCAGTTCTCTTTGGAATACTTTCCTTGGATCTTTTTTTAAAGATTTTATTTATTTATTTGACAGACAGAGATCACAAGTAGGCAGAGAGAGAGAGAGAGGGGGGAAGCAGGCTCCTCACTGAGCAGAGAGCCTGATGTGGGGCTTGATCCCAGGACCCTGAGATCTTCACCTGAGCCGAAAGCAGAGGCTTAACCCACTGAGCCACCCAGGCACCCCTTGGATTGTTTTTGACCAATAATGATAGTTTGTCCAATTGCTCCTCTGAAACTATAGTCTAGCCAATTATTTTAAACTGAAAGAAGTGAGAGGAGAGGAAAGATTATGTATTGAATAGTGATTGTGCCGAGGTCTATTTTAGATTCATTTTCTTTCTTATTTCTTTTTTAAGTTTTTATTTTTAAATAATCTCTACAACCAATGTGGGGGTAGAACTCACAACTCTGAGAGTAAGAGTTGCATGCTCTGGCTTTGATGAATATGGTACACATTGACATATATACGTTTTTGTATGTTAGTAAAAATAGTTCTTTTGTATCACTGCATTTTTATTTTTTTTTAAGATTTTATTTATTTATTTGACAGACAGAGATCACAGGTAGATAGAGAGGCAGGCAGAGAGAGAGGAAGGGAAGCAGGCTCCCTGCTGAGCAGAGAGCCTGATGCAGGGCTCGATCCCAGGACCCTGAGATCACGATCTGAGCCTAAGGCAGAGGCTTTAACCCACTGAGCCACCCAGGCACCCCTGCATTTTTATTTTGAAGAAAGATAAGCATGTATAAGTTATAAAAGATTTCTGAGATAAAACCATGCATTAGAGTGAAAAAACAAGAGTCACATGCTCTTTTGACTGAACCAGCCAGGTGACCCTATCTTAGATTCATTTTCAAACATTGTCTAATTTAATGTATATAATAACTTTTTTGGGAAGCCATGCAAAGACACATCATAACCAATTATTTGAAAATACAATCTTTTTAAAAATATATTTTATTTATTTGTTTGACAGAGAAAGTGAGAGAGCACAAGCAAGCAGAGCAGCAGAGGGAGAGGGAGAAGCAGGCTCCCCTGAGTAGGGACCCTGATGTGGGACTGAATCCCAGAACCTTGAGATCATGACCTGAGCTGAAGGCAGGCACTTAACTAACGGCTGAGCCACCCAGGTTCTCCAAAAATAGTCTTAATATGATCAAGTTTAAGATGAAAAGTGTTAAAATTTGTATCAACCTAACAAAGACTTTTGAAAACTATTTTTTCAAAGATCATTTTGTGTTATTACAAAATTAACCAGTGAAATATTTATGCAGTTATAACTGATCACTCTGAAGGCCCTGAATATCTAATATTTCTATTTAGACTTTAAACTCTGAAAAATAACATCTAATGTCAAAATTGAGCAAACACGTTTTCCCTAATAAACAGGGAATAAAGATAAGTACCCTTTATGAAGAATTGATAAGATGAGGTAAAAAATAAAGCAAGGATTAACTTGGTTAACCTTTATTATTATTTTAACTTGGGTTAAAATAACAAAAAGTAATCTCTTTAATATTTCCCACTTGAATGAACTATATATTTATGGCAGTCAACACAACTCAAGTCATGCTAAATTTCTAGTATCAACCAATCAAGTGACTAGCAGGAACATGTTTGCCTTTGAATAGTTGGGCTTATTACTCATTACACCAAGGGAGAACACATTGTGGGAAGAACTGTAGGGTATCTCTGTTAGAGGGTGCTAGAAAACACCTATTATAGAACTTGACCTTTGGTTCTGTGATTTTTGGGAAGGACCTAGGAAGCAAGAGGATTTGGTTTAGATAGAAGTGCTTCTATGATTGGTTATCTCAGTGAATCTTATCTACATGAAGAGCAGAACACAGTGAGGCTCAATATATAATTGGTAAAGAAGTACCATGCACTTACATCAGCTGGTACAGGCAAATGTTTGGTATTTGGCGGGTACCACATTGACTTTATTTTTGTCTGTTCTTAGATAAAAGAATTCTTTGACAAAAAAACATTGTAAGGTGCCTTTCATTTTATTAATCATAGTCTCAGAGTAACCTTGCATGAAGTTGTTATTCCCTAACACTTGAATAGATTTTAGTAATGGTAAATATAGAGATGTAGGTCTCTAGATTTAGAGAACTCTAGATGCAGTACTGTATTTACCTTCTAAGTCTTCTCATCCTAGGTATGTGCCCCATACACTTTTCTCAACCTAAATCCCAATTTATCTTTACATATTTATAATATAGATATAGAAGAATATCTTTCTCATTGGATTTTGTGAAGATTCATTAGATAATCTATTTAAGAAACCTAACATAGAATGTATAATATAAAATAAATATCCAATATATTAGCTAGGAATATTATTACTACCAGATATACAGCAAGTTTTGTGAAACTAACAGAATCAATTAAGATTGGTGAATCAAATTTCTCTGTGTATTTTACTTGATCATTTTTAGTAATTATTTTAGATGCAGTATACCTAAAAACAGTGAGAATAGAGTCACTTTTCTTGTGTTTAATAAAATCTGTGTAATCAATTTTTTCCATACACATCAAGCATTAAAAATTATTTCAACAATGTGCCAAAGTGCTTTCTTAAACAGATAATTCAGGGTTTTTTTTTAATGAAATAAACTGTTTCCTTCAAAATATCTGTATATTTGGGTGAAATTATATAAGTAGGAATTTATTTTTATATTTTAAGATTTGTTTGGGGGGGGTTGCAGTTTGAGAGGAGGAGCAGAGGGAGAGAGAGAGACAATCTTAAACAAGCTCCATGCCCAGGGTGGAGTCCAACATGGGCTCACAACCCTGAGATCATGACCTAAACCAAAATCTACAGTCAGACCTTTTACCTCCTGAGCCACCCAGGCACCCCAAGATTTTATTTTTAAGTGATCTCTACTTGGGACTTGAAGTTACAAATTGTAAAATCAAGAGTCATATGCACTACCAGGGACCCCTTATTTTACATGTTGAATATAGGTTAGTAATACTGTATAGCAAGAACTCTTCCTACTCAAAGGTATTGCTTTTATTTTGCTTTTTCTAATTCATCATGTTAGAATTTCACTTGACAGCACTACTTAAATTCTATACCTACAGCATATTTATCCATTATTCTGATATATCTTAATATAGAAAAAGTATATCTGACTGATTTATATTGACATCTGAAAATAAATCTGAATATTCTAGAGCATGGACATATTTTTTTGACATTTATATATTATATATATAATATTCATATATTATATATATGTATATATATATTTAAGATGTATTTATCATACATATATGTGTGTATATATATATAATATATATATAATATTTATTTATTTATTTATTTAAGATGTATTTATTTTAGAGAGAGAGAATGCATGTATGCCCCAGGGGAGGGGCAGTGAGTGAGAATCTCAAGCAGACTGCCTGCTGAGCACCCAGCCTGACATTGGGCTCAATCCCATGACCCAGGAGATCAAGATCTGAGCTAAAGCCAAGAATCAGATGCTCAACTGACTAAGCCACCCAGGCACTTCTTGACTGTATTTTATAATTTGTTTTAGAATGAAATAATACTGTAAAAACTTTAGCATTTAAGTAATAAGCCATTTTAGACAAAAATAAATTCTCCCTGGAGGTGTTTGAAAAGACATGAAATAAATTTTTCCCTACTAAGGTATAAACTTTACAAATTCATGGATTTTGGGATTACCTTGGTCCTCATGTTTTGCAGACCCTAGAATTTTGTCTGATTCAGTGTGAATGACAAGCCCATTTTTTTGTTGAATAAGTAAGTGAAACAGTGAATGTTTTGTAACCTGCAAATTAATGAAATATAAAAGATATGCAGTACTAATAGTAATTCTGGCTATGTAAAACCTGGTTCACAGTTTATACACTTTAATTATCTAAATAAATATCATCCTGTATTTAAAATTATTATATTAGCAATTAAACACTCAGAAGAAATTAAAGACCCAAGGAAAATAATGTCAAAACCACACTTGATTTAAATATTTGAAATAGCTTATCTTAAGCAAAATATTATGAAACAATTTTTTCTTCTAATGAATGGAGAAAAGCGTTTTTTCCATTTTAATAATGTTACGATTAGTCCAATAGTTTTTTGGGGTATGTTTCCAATTAATTTCTATGCTGAAGACAATTAAAATAAGTCCCATAACTCATAGTAGTGCCATGTTTTCGTTAACATTTTCTTCTAGTGTTTACTTCTCAATGGATGTAATATAGTATCATTCTGTACTTATTTTCAGTGCTTAAAGTATACTTAAGTTAACTTACTGTCATAAAATTACTTAAAGAATAATTTTTAAAGTGCTTAATTGAGGTATAGTATAAAAGCTACCATATTAGGTATATGATTCAATGATTTTTAGTTAAAGAGTTATGAAATCATTACTACAATCCTAAATTAGGACATATCCATTATCCCAAAAAAGAGTCTTCTTGCCTATGTATGCAATTCCTGTTCTAATCCACAAACCCATGTAATCACTAGTCTACTTTCTTACTCTATATAGACCTATTCGGGACTTTTATATAGTTGGAATCATACATGAAAAAAAAAAATCTGACTTCTCTCAGCATGTTTTTGAGATTCATCTATATAGTAGCATGTATTAGTACTTCATTTCTTTTAATTGCCAAATAGTATTCAATTTTAGGAATATTCAAATTTTGCTCATTCAAGTATTAGTTCATGAATATATGAATTGTTTCTAACTTTTGGCTATTAAGAGTAATGATAGCATGACTATTTGGATACATGTCTTTGTGTGGGCATAGTTTCATTTCTCTTGGGTACATTCCTAGGAGTAGAATTATGGGTCATATGGTAAATCATGATTTTCAAACTGTTCCAAAGTGGCTGCACCATTTTACATTACTGCCTACAATGTATAAGGGTTCCTCTTTCTCCATATCCTCACTAACACTTGCTATATTGATTATCATTTTTATAGCCATTCTAATGTATGTGAAACAGTATGTCATTGTGGTTTTAATTTACATTTCCCTCATAACTAATGATATTGATCATCTTTCCATCTACTTATTAGTCATTATTGTATCTTTTTTGGTGAGGTATCTATTCAAATCTTTTGCTTATTTCTTCATTGGGTTTTTATGTTGTTACTCAGACAGTACTTTATCTGCAGTACAATTTGAAAATAATTCATTTTAGTCTATGACTTTCCCTTTTCTTTTCTTTTTTTTAAATTTATTTATTTATTTATTTGACAGACAGAGTTCACAAGTAGGCAGAGAGGCAGGCAGAGAGAGAGGAGGAAGCAGGCTCCCCGCTGAGCAGAGAGCCCTATGTGGGTCTCCATCCCAGGACCCTGAGATCACGACCTGAGCCGAAGGCAGAGGCTTTAACCCACGGAGCCACCCAGGGGCCCCTCCCTTTTATTTTGTTAACTGTTTTCTTTCATGTGTGGTATAATCATTTAAAATTTTAATACAGTCTGCTGTATTATTTATTCTTTTTTTGGCCATGGTTTTAGTGTCACGCTAAAACTCTTGCCCTCACTGAAGGCTACAGAGATTTATGCCTGTATGTTATTCTAAAAACCTTATAGTTTTATTGCTTACATTTAGTTCTATGATCCTTTTTTTTTTTAGTTAACTGAAATAAATTTATAAATTTATATTTTTTGTATTTGAATACCCAATTGTCCCAGCACTATCTGTTGATGATACTATTTTCCCTCATTGACTTGCCAAGGTAATTTTGTCACAAATTAACTATAAATGTGAAAATTTATTTCTAGAGTTTGAATTGTGTTCCATTTATCTATAATTCTATACCTTATGTCTTTAATGCACTTCCATATTTATAGTTAGATTTTGCAAAAAAAAAAAAAATTCTGCAGAAACAACCAATCAAACAAGCCACATAAGACAACCCCAAACAAAAAACTCTGCAGGGACTTTAATAAGGGATGGCATTGAATCTGTAGATCAGTTTGGGAAGAAATGCCATATTAATAATATAGAATGTTACCATCCTTGAATATGGCCTGTTTGTTTTTTTAAGATGTTCTTGAATTTCTCCCAGCAATAATTTTTAGTTTTTAGTACATGATTCTTATATTACATTTAAAAAAATATTCTGAGGGGCGCCTGGGTGGCTCAGTGGGTTAAAGCCTCTGCTTTCGGCTCAGGTCATGGTCCCAGGGTCTTGGGATCGAGCCCCGCACCGGGCTCTCTGCTCAGCAGGGAGCCTGCTTCCCTCTCTCTGCCTGCCTCTCTGCCTACTTGTGATCTCTATCTGTCAAATAAAAAAAAAAAACCTTTAAAAAATATTCTGAAGTATATTTTTATGCCACTAGGAGTGATTTTTTCTTAATTTTGTTTTTAGACTGCTTATTGCTTGTATTTTCTTACTGCTTATATTTATATACATATTTGTTAACATTGGTAGATAGATCTTGCATCTGTCTGACTTGATGGACTCATTTGTTCCTTCTAGAAGTGTTTTTGTGCATTTTTAAGGGTGTTTTGTGTGTGTGTGTGTTGTTTTGTTTTTATCTAGAGGATCATGTTGTATGGAAGTAAATATGTCTTTCTTTAAATGTGGATACTTTTTATTTATTTCTGTTGATATATTGCACTTGCTGAACTTCCAGTATAATGTTCATACCAAATCATTATCTTTGCATTATTTCTAATTTTATGAAGGGAACATGGATTTTTTTTTTTTTACTATATTATGTTAGCTGTAGGTTTTTCATGAATTTTTTGTTATTATGTTGGGAAGATTTCCTTCTATTTCTACCTCTAGTTTGTTGAGAATTTTTATAATGAAGGAGTGTTGGGTTTATTGTGAATGGGTATTGAATGTTATCAAATATTTCCTTGTGATGTAATTGGCTTTTGTGTGAAATACTGGACTTAGAATGAGTTGAGACATGTTCCCTCCATTTCTACTTTCTAGGGGGGTTTTGCAAAGAATTAGCATTTCATCTTTAAGTGTTTGAATGAATACATCCATGAATGGATCAGGGCTTAGTGTTTTCTTTGTGGGAAATATTTTATTTACTAACTCAATTACTTTGTTATTGTTCTGTTCACATTTTCTATTTCTCCCTCTTCTTCTTTATTTATTTATTTGAGTATAATTGACACACAATGTCATGTTAGCTTCAGGTGTACAACTGAGTGATTTGACAAGTTTATACATTATGCTGTGCTCACCACAAGTATAGCTAATATTTGCCCCATTATATAACTTTCATTGTCATTGGCTGTATTCCTCATACTCTTCTTTTTATTCCCATGGTTTACTCTTTTCATAACTGGATAACTTTCTCTCCCTCTCCCATCACCAATTTGTCCAGTCCCCCACACCCCTGCCCTCTAGCAACCATCATTTTTTTCTCTGTATTTATAGTTCTGATTTTTGTTTTTGTTTGTTTATTCATTATTTTTTAGTTTCCATTTATGAGTTGAATCATTGATAGATTGAGATAGATTGATAGAATGAGAATCTGTCCCATTCTAACTTATTTCACTTAGCATTATACCCTCTAGGTCCATCCATGTTGTCTCAAATGTCATGACCTCATTGTTTTTTATGGCTGTGTAACATTCCATTGTATATACATATATACATTTTCCTTACCCATTCATCTATTGATGGACACTTAGGTTGCTGCCATAATTTGGCTATTGTAAATAATGCTGCAATAAGCATAGAGGTTCTTATATCCTTTTGACTAGTGTTTTACATTTTCCTTGGGTAAATATCCAAGAAGTAGAATTATTGGATCACATGGTAATTCTATTCTTAATTTTTGAGGACAGTCTATACTATTTTCTGCATTGGTTGCACCAATTTACATTTTCACCCTTTTCTTCTTGAGTTGTGGGAATTTGCATTTTTAGGAATTTTCCTTTTTTATGTTATCTAATATGTTAATAGTGTAGAGTTCTTCATATTATTCTCAAAATAATTTTAACTTCTGTGATATCAGTAATTATGTACATTCTTTCATTCTTGATTCTGTTAATTTATATCACTTTTTTATTGTCAGTCTTCTAAAATATTTTGGTTTTATTAGATTTTTCTATTGTTTCTCTATTTACTTCTCAAATATTTATTACTTCCTTATGCTTACTTTATATTTAGTTTATTCTTCTTTCTTTAAATTTTTAAATTTCTTAAGGTAGAAATTTAGATTACATATTTGGAATCTTTCTTTCTTCATGTGGATTCAAGTTACTGTCCTTTGTGTTTGAATATAAAACTTAGCAATTTTTTAAAAAGGTTTATTCATTTATTTGAAAGAGAGAGAGTGTTCAAGTGATGGGAGGGGTAGAAAGTGAGGAAGAGACTCTCAAGCAGACTTCTTGCTGAATGCAGAGCCTGATGCAGGCCTGACCTCAGGACCCTGAGATCATGACCTGAGCCAAAACCAAAATCTGGCCACTCAACTGACTGAGCCTCCCAGGAATCCTCCACTTACTATTTTTTTAAGGCTGCTCCATTAATTGTGAATCACCTCAGTTTTGGTGTAAATTCTAAATGCTTCATTTTTGGAAGAATAGTATCTATGCATCCAAAACTCTTGGTTAACAATTTTGTTTAGTTTTTGTTGCTTTTGTGGAGAGGTTTTAATGAACTCCTCACTCACACATTCTGGAAATTAAAAGAATTATTAAAAACAAATTATTTTTATAAAACAAAGAAGGTAATTTGAAAAGAAATAAAGGAAAAAGGATATAACATTACCTAGGTCTTGATTTTTGATTCTTTACTCAGGCAAGACTATAATGGATCTAAATGTTTGACTTCTCACCAGTCATTGGCCACGATCTAGTGAATTTTTTCTTACCATAATTATTTCACTCTAAATACTCATATAGAATATATAGAAAGGCTCTTAATTATAGATATTATATAGTTGTATTTAAAAAATTCTGTCTGGCAATTTCTGCCTTCAGATTGGATTTACATCTGCTTTTTTGCTATTTATATAATACAGTTAACCTTCAACTGTGAAAATATCCATTCTACATATACTCCTTTTCCCCTAATGCCCACTTCAGTGTTTTTTATTGTAAGAGACAGAAACCCAATTGACCTGAATTAACAAACAAATATGAATGAGTTTGTTCACATTATAGAAAGATTATCTTAAGTATGTCTAAAAGTTCAAATGACTCATAAAGTGTTTGTTTCTGCCTTTTATGATTTTATTTCAGTAGCAAAGAGACCATTATGACACATAGATTTGTATCCTACCTGCTTAGACACTGCAAATGGAAATGATCATAATTTTCCCCTA
>ML106956.1:38805-68295 GCA_003697995.1 Taxidea taxus jeffersonii
GTTTGAGGAAGAGTCCAAGTACTAATAGGCATTGACTATAAGTTATTGCTGAGTCCATCACTATGGCCAGGAGAATGGATTTATTTTATTGATTAGGCATGTGTCAATGACTGTTACAGGTGCCAAAAGATATTATAAACTACTCCAGAGCCTGAGTCACCCCCAAAAAAGTAAATAGATATTTTTCAAAAAAAGAATGTTGAGCTGGCAAAAGCAACAGCCTTCTACTATACTCACTCCTTCATATACTGTTTTACTCTCCTATTCTTTTTGGTTTTATTTTTCTCACAGTACTGACAGAATCTAAGTGTTTATAAAGGTGTCCTAGTTGGTAGTGCCCACTTCATTCATAATGAAGTAAGATAGTTCTTTATCAACCTCTTAAAGAGAGTTCCAGAAGTTTCCATAGGTAATAAAATTTTTATATTTCTGCTAGGATTAAAATGAGGGCAAGTGTACCAGACTGCATCCCTCAAATACTTGTACACAGATGTGTGTGCCTACATAACATGGACACATACACAAAAATATACATATTCACATATATAACTCGTCCCATGTGTTCTTCTTACAATATGACTGGCATCCTTATGAAGAGTTGAGAGTTATATTTTACTTCTCCTTGAATATAGTAGGACTAATGGCTATTCTGACCAGTAGAGTGTGGCAGAATTTATGCTCTGAGATTTTTTTTTAAGATTTATTTATTTATTTATTTGATAGACAGAGATCACAAGTAGGCAGAGAGGCAGAGAGAGAGAGAGAGAGGAAGAAGCAGGCTGTCCACAGAGTGGAGAGCCCGATGCGGGGCTCGATCCCACGACCCTGGGATCATGACCAGAGCCGAAGGCAGCAGCTTTAACCCACTGAGCCACCCAGGTGCCCCTGCTCTGAGATTTTTGATGCTAATTCATAATATGATACAGATTTCTTACTCAGCTCTCTCTGTCTCTTAGAACATTTTCTCTTGAAAGCCATCTACCATGGTGTCAGAAAACCTAGACCACAAGGAAAAGTTGTGTATACGTGTTCTAACCCCAGCACCAAGCAAGGTTCTACGCATACCAAACATCAACTCCCAGACATTTAGGTTAGTAAGCCCTCAAATGATTATAACCCCCAGATTTTGAGCTATAGTACCTGATACCAAGTGGAGAAGAATCAAACAATTCTACAAAGCCATGCCAAAATTGCATATTTGAGAAAAATAAATATGTTATTGTTTTAAGCCATTATATTTTAGATACTTTGTTAAGTAGCCATATTAACTCAAATTAAAGGAATACGTATATTTAAAAAAAAATCCTGTTGCTCCCCCATATCTCTATAGTACTGCTGGAGAATAAATCATATGAAAAACTAATCTTTAGATGACGATCAATGTGAAAACATAGGGTAATAACTACTGGTAGCTAATTCTTGAAAGGAGAGAATATGATGACTTAGTACATAGTTTGGTTTATCTCTTTTAGCACGAGCTCAAGGTGTGCTACTACAAATGTTTGGCACCTATTCATCAGGAAGAGTGGAAATCAATGTGAATTGTTAAAAGTCTCAAAGGGATGCCTGTTTCTGAAGCAATCAAAGCCAAAATATATGCTTCTAGTATATAATCTCTGACAGGTTAATGTCTCTAAAAATATACCACTCATTTCTTTTTGGCATTTGCTACTAATCTCCATTAAAGCAATTACTTGAATTTTAACTGTTCTCATTTGGGGTGGAGTAATTTAGTAATGCATTTAAAATTAGTTATTTTAAATGTGAAAATCAGTTGTACTGCATCCATTACTTATCTCTCTAAAAATTATCTGCAGAATTATTACTTTGAGAAACCTTTTTTTTTCTTTTTTTTAGATAAAAGTTTTTTTTGCTATGTAATTGCTGTGGTGTACTCTAAACAAAGAACACTAGTTATCATATATTAGGATACTAATGAATGCTCAGGTCTTTGGAAAGATGGATGGCAGAACATACAGTGCTATAAAAAGCCAGACATAGTGAAGGATGTGATTTTTTTTACTATTACATTCTATGAAAGACTCAATGCACTTATTGAGACAGAGAACAGAATGAAAGTTTATTTGACTGTAATAAACTACTTGCTCTATTACATTATTAAGGATAATATGGGTCAATAACTATATTAATGCTCAAGTCTTCAGAATCAAATTCTCTAATATCTTCTTAGAAGTATAGCCAACCATGAATAAGAGACGTCTAAACACATAAATTTGAGTTATAGTAAATTATTTTGGAAAAAAATTCAAGGACAATGATGACCTGTTAACATTCAGAACACTGATATAAGAATCTAAGACAATAGGCATAATTTGTGAATTAGTAAATACAGTGCTTTAAAAAAGTCTCCCTGTAAAAATAAAATAAACTGTAGTTACTATAGGAAAGGCATGGTATTCGATGCATTTGTAGGAATAAAAGTGTGTGTCTATATAAGTGTTCATGTGTATAGATGTATATACATGTGTGTGTAAATAATATATTCATGTGACTAATCATGTTTTAACTTTGATATAAAATTCATGCATGGTCTAATCATTCAAATAAAGAATTTAGATAAAAATGCTTTTTCAATATGTCTTTGAGTATTCAATCTAAACAAAAAGGTGTGGTTGGGTAATTTTGATAATATTAAATTTTGACCTTCTGGATTGAAATCAAATTACAGTTTTTAAATTATTTGGTTTTATGAAAGCTATATATGAACATATTTTTAAAAATAATTTTATAATAATAGTTACCAAAAGTTCAAGCTTTAGAGTGATTGTTTGTCTGGTATATAATTCAGAATTGGAAACAGTTTTTCCTTGGCTTTGAAACCATTCATCTCTTGTTTCCTACTTTCCAACATTGCTGTTGAAACATCAGATGCCTATCTGATTTCCTACTCTTTATATGTGAACTTCTTTTTCCTTTTGCTAAGATTTTAGGATTTTCTCTTTGTTCTTGTGTTCTGAATTGTCTTGATTTGATGCCTTTGCTTGGAAATCTCTTATAATTCATTACTCCTCCAACTTGGAAGCTCAAATCTTTCAGGTTTTGGGTGTATTCCTGAATTATTTATTTGATAATTTCTTCTCCAACCCCCTCCCCATATCTTTGTTCTCTCTCTCTCTCTCTCTCTTTTTAGAACTCCTTTTATTTCGACTTAGAAACTTTGCTTCATCCTAATTTTTCATATTTTCTGTACTATTGTTCTTTTTTTTTTTTTAAAGATTTTATTTATTCATTTGATAGACAGAGATCACAAGTAGGCAGAGAGGCAGAGAGAGACAGAGGAGAAAGCAGGCTGTCCGCAGAGCAGAGAGACGGATGCGGGGCTCGATCCAACGACCCTGGGATCATGACCCGAGCCGAAAGCAGCGGCTTTAACCCACTGAGCCACCCAGGCGCCCCTGTACTATTGTTCTTATCTTTGTATCTTTTCTAATTCCTAAGAAGCTTTAAGAATTTTTTTTCTCACTAGTACTATATAAGGATGCCTATATTCCCACATGTCTACTAATATCAAGCATTAGCTGACTTACTAATTTTTCCTATATGGTGACTATAACATGATATCTTTTTGTAATTTTAATGTGTATATATTTCATTACGTGTTTGAAAACCCCTTCATACAACTGGTCTTCAGAATGTATTCCATTGTAAAGTATCTACTTTTTTCTCCCCTTTGTAATTTTGGAATTCCTTTTGTTGTTGCTGCTCTTGGATTTCAGGCATTTCTTTGGCATTTAGGCACCAATCTCTGGTTTAGACACTGCCAGTAATTTATCCTAATTATTTATTAATTAATTGTTTTACCCATAATGTCCCTTGTTGGAAAGAAATTCTTAATTTTATGCCATCACAGTTATCAATTCATTTTTACCATTTTGGGGCTTTTGAATATCTACTTGAGAAATTGAGTGTGTCTCAAATGTATTCACTTATATAATTAACTACTGTTAATATGTTGATCACTGTGTCCAAGGATATTTTCCTATTTTATTGACTACTAGTTTCATAGTTTTCCCTTACTATTTGAAGTTCATTTTTGTATATTGTTTAGGTAAGGATCTGGCTTTATTTTTCTTGATATTGTAAATTTACTCACAACATCTGCCAAAACAGTATATTATTTCTTCATTGACTTGTGATAACATTATTACATACATTTTGTGTTCATATGTACATAGATAGATCTCTTTATCCTCCTTTCTGGCCATTGCCCCATTGTTTTCTTGAATCAATGTAATATGCTATTTGTAATTATGACTTTATAGTATATTAATATTCCCTTAAATAATCAACACTGAAAAAACATCTAATTGAGAAATTTGCTTTTGAAATGAAAACACTGAGAGTTTTACCCAAGAACATTTAAAGGAATAATCAATTATAAGATGATTTATTTTGTAAATATTTGGGAAAGAAAATAAATTACACCAAAGTAACTTAAAAGTAATGTTCTATGGCCTGGTTAAGATTGTAACATATATCTTGATTTGCTGATATGTTTTTGTATTTGCTAATAGAATAGTTAATTATTTGGCAAAATAAGAAAACTCTAGCCTGTATTTACATAAAACAGATAGTTCTAAAAATTGTTAAATATAGTTTTAGAAAACAAGTAAACAATTTTAATTATCTGTTTTAACAGATAAAATTAACAGATAAAATTAACAATTTTAATTATCTGTAACATGCTTGTTAGAAAGGAGGGATATGAAGAATTAATTAAATACAGAAGTTAATTTTGTTCACATTCAGTACTTTATTTCACCAACTATGATTTTGCTACTTTCCATCATTTACAATACTTTTTATTTTAGGGCTGTTTTTTAATCTCTAATAAACATGACTTATTTTCAATTATGAACTATATGTGTTGATACTGCTCTGTTTGCATCTGTGTGTAGTTATATTTAATTATTTCTTTGTATTTTATTATTCTGTATAAAAACTGCTATTTGGGGAATGCCTGGGTGGCTCAGTTGGTTAAGCAGCTGCCTTTGGCTCAGGTCATGATCCCAGCGTCCTGGGATCGAGTCCTGCATCAGGCTCCTTGCTCGGCAGGGAGCCTGCTACTCCCTCTGTCTGCCTCTCTGTCTGCCTGTGTTCGTTTGCTTTCTCTCCCTCTCTCTCTGACAAATAAATAAATGAAAAAATCTTTAAAAAAACAAAACAAAACTGATACTTGGTTTTGTTCAACTCTATTATATGTTAATTTACACTTAAATAATTTATATTTCTATCATTCCCTTTCTTCTGATTTGAGTTCCATAATAAGTTTTTCTAGTCTCTTGAGAGTTCACTTATATTTGATGTTTTTTATGTTTTATGTTTTAAAATCTATATATTTTCTACTGCATTTTGCTTTGGCTTTTTCCCACATATTTTGCAATTTCTTTTCTTTTACTTTTATACCAAATGATTGCTTAGGTGTTTATTTTCATATTTCCAGGTACCTAGGTGATAGTCTTTTTATTGATGATTAAATGAAATAAAGTGCTATAGTACTTATTATAATTCCTAGTAAACATTGTGTGCTCAATCAATGCTCTTTGATATTGATAATAATGTTCATAAATTCTTAATTTCGTGGTTTCATTATGTTATTCTGAACATTATCCATTTATAGCATTCCATACATAGGGCATGTTCTAATTTTTAAACCTATTTCCATCTTTGGCTTACTTTTTACACAGAAGTAATCTTTTATTCTGACAATTCATTTCCTGCTTCACATATAGGCAAATTATACCACCCACCCATAAATTGTCTGTCTTTGTAATATCTCTTTGATATTTGCATTATATTTTGCCTTTGTGCCACATTTAAATATGTTGTATAAACTGTCTCAAACTAATCATGTAATTTCATATTAACTTCTTTTCTCTTGCCTTATCTACTATTGTTTACCCTCTCCCTCCAACAAAACAAGATACTTGGCCTTCCCTGAAGTCATATGCTTATTCATCCTTTACTGGTACTCTTCCTTCTGTCTAAAGTGCCTTTTCTTTGTCACTCCTTTCTTGATCTTGGCCTCTGCACCCTAGGTACTTTCATTTCTTGGAAAATTTTCCCATACATACTGACTGTAACTCCATAATATTTAACTTCTGGTTTGATACTTCCCTTGCTAACTTTATATGATACACTTCATGTCTCATACCATGTAAGCCATTGGAAAGAAGAAAAGGTATTGTGTTTGTCTATCACACTCCCTTATTGTCCAAAAAGTTGTATGGGAAACTGGAGATGAATACAGAAAAATTAAAATTATTCTTATAGTTGTGGTGAAGGTCTGCTTGCTACATCCAAGTTTTAGAACTAAAATAGAGTCTGAATAATCATACATAGTCCACGTGAGAAGCTGTTCATTTCAGAAACTAAGTGACAAAAGTCAAAAAGTTATGTATGTCAAGTAAGTCAGTGTTCATGCAGTCCATATGAAGTGGACCCAAAAGTCCTAGAATTCCATACCAGAAGAAAATATCCAAAATCAAGTTCAAGCATACCCAGTGTGGGCAGATGGTGTGGATGACAGAGTTGGAACAGAAAAACTTGTGGCGTTGTCTAGGGAAAACCTAAATTAGAGGTGAGATGAGTCATGGGTTTATGTCCCAAAAAATAACAAGAGGAACAGAGAACATATGTCTCTTCCAAACATTTTATCTCCAGAATCCAAAGGAAGTGTTTTTTCCGGAAGTGATTTGGCTGACACGTGTACTGTTGCACTGGCCAGACATTACTTTATGTTCCCCTGATGTTTTGAATGGATTGATTAGTATTGCATATTCATAAACAAAGTGGATATCCATGAGGCTATTCAGAAACTGTTCATCCATAGAATACTATCTGTCTAAGAGCACGCGTGTGCACACGCACACACACAGACACACAGACACACACACACACAGACACACACACACACACACACATCCAGCTTTATGGATTCTGTTGTTTCCTAAACTGGAGTGGAGGTTGGAATGAGATGAGAGAGGAATCTAAATCCTGCCTTCCAAATCGTTGGCTTGAATGCCTGGAACTCTCCAATGTTATAGTCATTCCTGTTCCAGCATTCCTGTGACCTCCATAAAATCATACCTGGAATTCCAGAATGGTTCTTTCCAAATTTGCAGTTAGAGGCTTATACACCCATGTAACTGTGCCGCCACTTTGGAAATCTCAGAAGTAGCTGTGGATTCAACTTTTTTCTTCTGCCTTCTTGATAAATCATCAACTTCATCTCTGTAGTTCACTTGAGAACACTTGCCAGGGGAGTTTCTCTGGCTGAGCTGATTGAGAGGATACTAGTTGTCCTGTTATGGTCTGCTTCCATTGCTACCCAATGTCTATTTCTTTTGCCAAATTTCCGGGCTCACCCCTACCCCATCCACATCAATATTCAGCTCCTAGAAGTTCTGTTATTTTATTACAATTTCAATAGCCTGTAGTTCTCTTATTTTCTATATAATATACTGTTTGCTGGTATATGTCTGATTACTTTAACATCTGCTAAGACATTTTACATAATAAGTCCATAATGTCACTGATATTATTCTGGAAAAAATGTAGCTCTTCCAACATTCTTGTATCTTTATCTTGGCTTTTAATCATGTGAATGTGCTATGTATTTTCTCACTTGAACACAAAGTTTTAATTTAACCTATAATCATTAGCTGACTTAACAAAGTGCCCCCTTCATCCCTAAATCTCCTATTGCTACTTCTCCTTCATAGAGTTTTTAAGGCTTCAAGTCCATAAATTGTTTTTATTTGAAAATCAAAGTTTTTTATTTGAAAATTCCTACAGGGGCGCTTGGGTGGCCCAATCAGTTAAGCCTCTGCCTTAGGCTGGCTCAAGTCATGCTTCCAGGGTCGTGGGATGAAGCCCAGCATCTGGCTCTCTGCTCAGTGTGTAGTCTGCTTCTTCCTCTGGTTCTCTCCCCTGGCTTGTGCTCTCTTGCTCACTTTCCTTCTCTCAAATAAATACATAAAATCTTTTAAAAAAGAGAAAATTCCTTGAAATAGTAAATAGTTTATTTCTTGAAAACATTTAAATGAGAAGAAAGATAAACAGTTGGGTAGGCTTACCAATAAGATATGGTCACATCAGGAAAATATTTTATGCTTGTGTGCTTGTGAGTGACTGTGTGTATGTGTGCACTCTGTGAAGGGAATTTGTTCAGAGGAGAGGCTACAAGTCTGTGTATTGTGTCCATGATCAATATTTTTATCTTTGCCTTTGCCAGCTGTATTGTAATTGCTATCAGATCTCTAGATAACTTTGTATTCTTCACACAAATTGCCAAGGTTCAAGGTTATGAAGTTATGATATCATTTATCACCCATTTCAACATATTTGGAAAACAGAGCCAAAACCTTGGCACTGTGAGAGGACACTCCCATAGGACACTCCATCTCTCTGAAAATAGCATTGCCAGATATTGGGTGGCCCACCTGGTTGAAGGAAAAATGTGATCTTACATGATTACAGCTACCATGAAAGCCAGGTTTTCAAAAGTAAAGAAATAAACCAAAATGTAATTTTCAAGTAAAAATGCATTCTCTCACTCAGTGAGCTCAGTGATTTGGTACAGAGAATGGGCTGCCAGAGTCCAACAAAAATCTAACTTCTAGAAGATAAAAAGGTGTAAGGTTAGATTCAGGACCATGACACTGAGTTCAAGCTGGCTCTGGTTGAAGCTTCAACACAAGAGAGTAGAGTGGGTAGGAGGTCTGAAATAATTCTGAAGTCAGAAAATGATCCAGTCACTGCTAGCATAGCATGATGTGGAGGGCTTCCTGGAGGATTAGACATAGCAAGAGTGTGGTCCTCTGTACTTTTCTCTGTGTTCTCTTGTTCAAAGAGTGTGAATCGAAAAGCACAGAAGAGAAATCAACTATAACAAAGTAAGGCAAAGACATTGGTTATGTTCGTACCTGCTCTGCTTTGGATTTAAATTCATACCTGAATTTAGGGAGAATCATCTGGCAACAAATATGCTTTCCATTAATGCTGATCAGAGTTTTGTGCCTGAAGAGTAAAAATGACAAGGGAATTTCTGCTGCATTATAACTGATGGTTTCTAAGTAATATTTCTCTTAAACAAAACCTATTCAGATGAGAGTTTAATAGAAATTCCAACTGTTAGCTATGATCCACTCTTCACCAACAATTGTTTTAGGTAGATTTCTGATAAAGAAAATTCAGTATTTCATTGTGCTAGCTTGTAAGAGGAATTTTCTTTACTTATGCATTTCATGAAACAACAAAATTAAAAACATATCAAATTGTACACTCAAAATTTTCTTTATTGTTAGTTTTTGTCCTTGAACATAGATTGTTCATTCCTTAGCTTCTTTTTCTTTTTCACACTGATTTCTCCTTTGCTTGTGAAGTGCTTTTTAAAATTAACATATAATGTATTATTTGCTTCAGGGGTACAAGTCTGTAAGTCATCAGTCTTATACAATTCACAACACTCAACATAGCATATACCCTCCCCAATATCCATAACCCAGCCACCCTCTGCCTCCTCCTCACCACCCAGCAACCCTCAGTTTGTTTCTTGAGATTAAGATTCTCTTATGGTTTGTCTGCCTCCTGATCCTATCTTGTTTCATTTTTTCCCTCCCTACTCCCCATGACCCCCCACCATGCTTCTCAAATTTCTCATATCAGAGACATCATATGATAATTGTCTTTCTCTGATTGACTTATTTTGCTTAGCATAATACCCTCTAGTTCCATCCACATCATTGCAAATGACAAGATTTCTTTTTTTGATGGCTGCATAGTATTCCATTGTATATATATATAGCATACCTTCTTTATCCATTCATCTGTTGATTGACATCTAGGTTCTTTCCATAGTTTGACTATTGTGGACATTGCTGCTATAAACATTCAGGTGCATGTACCCCTTTGGATCACTACATTTGTATCTTTAGGGTAAATACCCAACAGTGCGATTGCTGGGTCATAGGGTAGCTCTATTTCCAACATTTTGAGGAACCTCCATACTGTTTTCCAGAGTGGCTGTACCAACTTGCATTCCCACCAACAGTGTAGGAGGGTTCCTCTTTCTCCACATCCTTGCCAACACCTGTCGTTTCTTGATTTGTTAATTTTAGCCATTCTGACTGGTGTGAGGGGGTATCTCACTGTGGTTTTGATTTGTATTTTCCTGATGCCGAGTGATGTTGAGCACTTTTTCATGTGTCTGTTGGCCATTTGGATGTCTTCTTTGCAGAAATGTCTGGTCAAGTCCTCTGCCCATTTCTTGACTGGATTATTTGTTCTTTAGGTGTTGAGTTTCATAAATTCTTTGTAGATTTTTATAGATTCTTTGTAGATTTCTTTAGAAAAATCTTTATAGATTTACTTATCTGATGTGTCATTTGAAAATATCTTCTCCCATTCTGTCAGCTGTCTTTTGGTATTGTTGACTGTTTCCTTTCCTGTGCAAAATCTTTTAATCTTGACGAAGTCCCAATAGTTCATTTTTGCCCTTGCTTCCCTTGCCTTTGGTGATATTTCTAGGAAGAAGCTGCTGCAGCTGAGGTCGAAGAGATTGCTGCCTGTGTTCTCCTCAAGGATTTGGATGGATTCCTGTCTCACATTGAGGTCTTTCATCCATCTGGCGTCTATTTTTGTGTGTGGTGTAAGGAAATTGTCCAGTTTCATTCTTCTGCATGTGGCTGTCCAATTTTCCCCAAACCATTTGTTGACGAGACTGTCTTTTTTCCATTGGACATTCTTTCCTGCTTTGTCGAAGATTAGTTGACCACAGAGTTGAGAGTCCATTTCTGGGCTCTATTCTGTTCCATTCATCTATGTGTCTGTTTTTATGCTAGTACCATACCGTCTTGATGATTACAGCTTTGTATTGCTGTATACTTTCCTCTCAGGACCACATTTGCTGTGTTTCAAAGATTTTGAACAGTTGTGTTTTCATTTTATTTGTTTCCATGATGTTAAAAAATCCATCTTGAATTGACTGGTTTACCTATTCATTCTTTAGGAGGATGCTTTTTAGCCTCCAAGTATCCTCTTGTGATTGAGTTCTAGTTTCAAAACATGTAATCTAAAAATATGCAGGGAATGATCCCAATCTTTTGGTACCAGTTGAGACCTATTTATGACCCAGGATGTGATCTATTCTATTGAATGTTCCATGTGCACTAGAGAAGAATGTGCATTCTGTTGCTTTGGGATGGAATGTTCTGAATATATCTGTGATTCCATCTGGTCCAGGATGTCATTTAAGGCTTTTATTTCCTTGTTAGTCTTTTGCTTGGATGATCTGTCCCTTTCAGTGAAGGGGGTGTTAAGGCCCCCTCCTATTATTGTATTATTGTCGATGTGTTTCTTTGGTTTTGTTATTAATTGGTTTATATAGTCGGCTGTTCCCATGTTAGGGGCATTGATAGTTAAAATTGTTAGATCTTCTTGTTGGACAGACCCTTTAAGTATGATATAGTGTCCTTCTTCATCTCTTATTGTAGTCTTTGGCTTAAAATCTAATTGATCTGATGTAAGGATTGCCACCCCAGCTTTCTTTTGATGTCCATTAGTATGGTAAAATTTTTCTACCCCCTCACTTTAAATCTGGAGGTGTCTTTGGGCCTAAAAATGAGTTTCTTGCAGACAGCATATCGATGGGTCTTGATTTTTTAATCTGTTCTGATACCCTGTGTCTTTTGATTGGGGCATTTAGCTCATTTACATTCAGGGCAACTATTGAGAGATATGAATTTAGTGCCATCGTATTGCCTGTAAGGTGATTGTTACTGTATATTGTTTCTGTTCCTTTCTGGTCTACTACTTTTAGGCTCTCTATTTGCTTAGAGGACCTCTTCCAGGATTGCCTGTAGGGCTGGTTTGGTGTTTGCAAATTCTTTTAGCCTTTGTTTGTCCTGGAAGCTTCTTAGCTCTCCTTCTATTTTCAATGACAGCCTAGCTGACTGCATATTTTTCTCATTTAGTGCTCTAAATATATCATGCCAGCCCTTTCCCCCCTGCCAAGTCTCTGTGGATAGGTCTGCTGCCAATCTAATATTTCTATCAGTATATTACAGACCTCTTGTCCTGAGCTATTTTCAGGATTTTCTCCTTGCCACTGAGATTTTTAAGTTTTACTATTACATGATGGGGTCTGGATCTATTTTTATTGATTTTGAGGGGGATTCTCTGTGCCTCCTGGATTTTAATGCTTGTTCCCTTTGCCAAATTAGGGAAATTCTTTGCTATAATTTGCTCCAATATACCTTCTTCCCCATCTCTATTTCTTCTTCTGGGATCTCTATTATTCTAGTATTGTTTCATCTTATGGTATCACTTACCTCTCAAGTTCTCCCTTCATGGTCCAGTATTTGTGTGTCCCTCTTTTTCTCAGCATCTTTATTCTCCATCATTTGGTCTTCTATATCACTAATTCTCTCTTCTGCCTCACTTATCCTAGCAGTAAGAGCCTCCATTTTTTATTGTACCTCATTAATAACTTTTTAATTTCAACTTAGTTAGATTTTAGTTCTTTTATTTCTCCAGAAAGGGATTTTATTTCTCCAGAAAGGGATTCTCTAGTACACTTCTTGCTTTTTTCAAGCCCACCTCACACCTTGATAATCATCATTCTGAAATCTAGTTTTGACATATTATTAATGTCTGTATTGGTTAGGTTCCTACCCATCAGTACTGCCTCTTGTTCTTTTTGTGTGTGTGTGTGGTGAGTTTTCATTTTATCCAGATAAGAATAGAGGAATGAGAGAACAAAATACTAAAAGTGGAGCAACGACCCCAGAAAGATATACACTAACCAAATCAGAAGAGACCCAAAACTGGAAGGAGAAGAAAGGAGGAAAAATAGAAATATATATATTAGACTGGTGAACAGAACAGAGTCATACACTTGATTTTAGGTGCATTTTGATCTGTTAGAATTTTTGAAGAAAGAAAAGCTTTTTTAAAGTAATTTTTAAGGAAGGGAAATGAATTTTTTAAAGAAAGAAACATTATATATATACAAAAATAAGAGTAAACATGATGAAGGGATGGAATATGACTGTAAAGGTGAAAATTTAAAAAATTCTAAGGAAGGAATTGATAAGAAGTTAGTTGAAAAAAGAAAAAAAAAAAAGGAAAGAATGTGATCAAGCTGGATACTAGAAAAAGCCATGTGCTAGATTTAGAGTATATTTTGATCTATTAGAAGAAACTAAATCTCAAAATTTTAAAGAAAGAAAAACCCATATGTATACAAAAAATAAGGTTAGATATAATGAAGGGATAGAATATGACTATAACAATGAAAATTTAGAAAGATTTTTAAAATAGTATAGATAAGGGGCACCTGGGTGGCTCAGTGGGTTAAAGCCTCTGCCTTCGGCTCAGGTCGTGATCCTAGGGTTCTGGAATCGAGCCCCATGTCGGGCTCTCTGCTCAGCAGGAGCCTGCTTCCCTCCTCTCTCTCTCTCTCTGCCTACTTGTGTTCTCTGTCTGTCAAATAAATAAATAAATCTTTTTAAAAAAATTTTAAAAAGGTATAGATAAGATAAAATAGTTTAAATGGTTAAAATAGGAAAGAGGAGAAATTTTAAAAAAAAACAGAATAAGAAAAAAATAAAATTAAAAAAAATTAACTTTGAAAAACTAAAGAATCATGGGGGAAAAGCCATGAACTCTGTGTTGCTTTCCTCTCGTTCTGGAGTTCTGAGTTCTCATTGATCAGTGAACTTGGTCTCGTTTGGATGTTCTTGCTGATCTTCTGGAGGAGGGGCCTGTTACAATGATTCTCAAATGTCTTTGCCCGAGGCAAAATTGCACCACCCTTGCCAGGGGCCATAAATAATCTGCTTGGGTTCATGTTTGGGAGCCTTTGTTCCCTGAATGCTTTCACTGAATGCTTTCCATACAGCTTTGGAGGAGGAGAATGAAGATGGCGGCCTCACAATCTCTGGCTGGGAGGAGCCGAGAGCTCAGGGCCCCACTCCTCAGTGCACTCAGAGAAAAGCAGTCAATCCCTCCTGTCTTCCTGGTTTCTGGCCGCACTCCGTGCTCACACAGCCTGTGACTAAGCATTTCTATCTCTGGTGCACAGCCCTGTTTGGAGTCTCCAAACCTAGCAGATTCCTACAGTGCACTCCTGTGCCACTCCTCCCAGAGGAGGAAGGGGAGTCTTTCCCTGGATCTGCCACTTTTGGGGTCCCTGCTTGAACAGCAGTGGTCGGACTGTCCCTTGGATCACCGTTTAAGGTAACTCCGAGTTGAAAACCCCCTCCTGGCTCCATCTCTGCAGCTGGCTTCCCCTTTCTGATACCTGGGAGTTCTGCCATCCTCAGACACCCCTAGTCTTTCTGTGACCCCACAGGTCCTGAGATCACACTGTCTCAATGAGGGTTCCACCCCCAACTTAACCTCTGGAGCAAGGTCCCTCAGTGGAGCAGACTTCTAAAAGTTCCAATTTTGTTCTCCGCTACTCTACCACTTTCCAGGAGCTGGCCCTTTCCCCCTACTATCTTTTCATATATCGCTTTGGATTCACTTCTCCGCATGTCCTACTGTCCAGAAAGTGGTTGATTTTCTGTTCCTAGAATTGCTGCTCTTCTTTTCTTCAATCTCCTGTTGGGTTTGTAGGTGTTCAGAATGCTTTGATTGCTATCATAGCTAAACTCCTGGGACCTGATGTTAGTAGGTCTCCTACTCCTCCACCATCTTGTTCCTCCCCCTTAACCCTCTTTTCTAACATTGTGAAGAAGCTCCTTAATAAGTATTCCTGGAGTCCTATGGCATGATTTCTCTGAACTTTGTTTATATGAATAAATAGGGTAAATTATCTTCTTTTCTTCAATCTCAGTATCACCTGGCTGTGTCCTCCAGCATCAGTGCTAAGTATTACAGCCACACTGCACTTGCCTTTACTTGAGAATTTCACGGCACTTTTGTCACACCTAGGTGCTTATTAGATTCAATTTCATCTCCCCTTTATCCTTAACTGTGTCTTCTCTGAGATTATTAAATGCTGCTCCTTTCCTACTGAGTAACTATTTAAAGTTATTCTGACTGTGTCTTCTGGAGAAATTTCTGAAGTGTTGAGCTTTTTTCCAAAAGATACTAAATCGCAGTGATTTTTTCAACTTGGAAGAGTCAAACTTTGGAATACATAGTTCACACCTGTGTTTGGGGGTCAAGCAGTGTTTTAGTCTACCAGAGCTCCTAAAATAAATGTGATCTTACTTTCTTAGGAGAATCTATACCTTACCACCAGACATATAATACAAAAAGAAATATGGAGGACAAAGTTGGTACCTGGAGATTTTAGAATACAAGTTGAAAATGTGATAACAAAGGAAACCTCTCCTCCTTTTGCTGATTTTTGGTGCTCACATTCTTAGATGTAACCAAATTAGAACTGTCTTGATATAATCACATTAGTTTTTTTCCAGGTTTGTGACTCTTTGAAGAAACATGTATTTATTTCATCATGGAAACATTGATCTTTGTGATTCAAAGGTAATAAATACAGAAATTTTCAAAGTTCCTATGACCTTTAAATGAAACTTTAGCAACACTGAAGATCTTTGAGGATTTTTTTTTTCAGGATTTTTTGAGTATTTGTACTTGCCTTATTTTGTACAATTTCTTTTTCATTGTTATGAACCCCACAATAGTTTGGCACAGACAATTTGAGATAAAAACCCTTGTACTCAAAATCTATTTCTATGGCTCAGTAACTGAATGAGGTGAGTGATTTAGGGCAAGTCAGCTGGGCTCCTGAAACCTTTTTATTTTGTCAAAAAAAGGAACATAAAACCTTCTCTTCTTTATATAAGTAAGTATATACTGAACACACACACATACTAAATTCATGTAATTTACCATGTTAAGTCTTAAATGTAAGTTAGCTACATCATGTGATATTCAGTGGAAGAAATAGTACTTTTTTTCCAGCAGGAAAAGCTGCTAAATTAAATCATTGAGAGTTAGTGTGACAATCTATAATTGGAAATTTCCCTAATAGATTCTCATAGTTAGTTTTGTGTTTTTATTATTCTTACTTTATGCTCCCATTTTGTGCATTTCACTTTAGAATCTAACTACTGAATAAGTTAATAGTGTAGGATGGTGGAAGTTAAACTGTAGTGAGTAATAGGAAGTTATGTGCTGATAAGAAACTGATATAAGAGAATGTGGAAGTATGGGGGGAGCAAACTAAAGGGCCAACTCTAGTAGAAAGAGGTATCATAAGGCAGGAGCATGGGAAAAGGGTCTTAAAAGATATGGAAAATTATAGTAGATACAGAAGAAAAAAATATTGTGGGCAGAAAGAATAGCTTATGGAAATGTATGATGATCTAAAAGGGTAAGTTCTCTTTGGTGACTGTTAATTAATTTGTGTACTTGAAGTCTGCACATATGAAAGACTAGAAAAATGAAACTGGGGATTTGGGGCAAGATAATAATGAGAGCTTTTTTATGCCTGATTAAGGAATTCCAAATTTATACTGTGGGTTAAATTGGATACTTTGAAGAAATATTAATAATCATTTATGTGGGAACTGTTTTATGAAAAAAGACTAGAAAATGGTAATAATTAGGAGTCTTAGAAATTGTGTATGCTAAAATGTGAAATAAATAAGGGTCTAATTAAAGCAGTGGCAATAAATGAGAGGAGGGGGTAGATTTGATAAAGGCTTTTTTTTTTTCCCCCAAAAGAAAATATATCTGAATTTCATGGGTAGGGAGTTCAGAGACATTTGGTGTAATGGGAGATGTTATAGTAGGAATACTTTTTATGTGTGCAAAAAAAATGTAGATTCAGAAAAAGAGAGAGAGAGAGACATTGAAATAGATTGCTGAGGCATGTGGGTAATGTATGAAAGGATTAAGTCATCCTTTGATGGTAATATTGAAGAAAACACAGGAAGATTTGAAAGCAAAGAGTCCCCTGCTAAGATTATTCCTATGAAAACTTGCTTCTGCCTTAACCCATCCCAGATCTACATGTGGGAAATTTGAATAAGGAAGTAGGAGTACTGGTTAATCTGAAGATTGAATAAGAAACCTATCATGGAAAGCAGCTCTAGTAACTGGATTCCCAGTGTTTTTCATTCATTAAAATCACTGTATAACATGACAGTTATGGAGATAAAATCGCATATAATTAATTAGTAACAATAGTGTTAAGTGAATTAAAATCCAGTTATAGACTGGGCACAAAGAGTTTGCCTAGATTTTTTTTTTTAGCTCAGTACATTTATTTACTTTGAGCTCAGTGAAGAAAAAAATCAGCAAGTTCAAAATTAGAGAATACAAGATACAAGATACTGAAGATCTTAGATATGAGATTATATTTTTCTGTTTCTGTGTAAAATTCTGCCATGAAACCTTAAAATTATTATGTATTAGCCCAAAGAACTTTCTACTCAGGAGTTACCAAAGAGAAGAAAAAATAGTAGATAAAGCTTTATACCATATTTCTGTATTCTGAATATACAAAATATTTCTAGTTCTAGGTATAAGAACTCATTTCAACATTTCCACTATCACCTCTGTCTCTCTCCCTAGCATTTATGAGTGTGACAGACTGTGCACATTGGGTTTCAATGTAGTTATCCAGACCTCCATGCAGCACTCATTATGCAAACCCACAATCTGAAAGAGTAATAGCAATAGGTGGTATGACAACCAGAATAGGGAAAAATTCAGAAGATAAACAATACTAAGTATTAGCAAAATTGTATGGTGCTAAAATTATCCTGTGTGGTTGGTGAAAGTGTATAATATTGCACTTTGATAAAGTATTCCACAGTATCTTGTAAACTTAAATATATTTGTTTTATGTCACAATAATTTCACTACTATGTATTTATCCAAGAGAAATGAAAACATACATTTACCAAAAAGTTGCACAATCATTTTCCTAGAATTTTTTTTACAACAGCCAAACACTGAAACAAACTAAATTTCCATCAGTAGAAGAATAGATAAATGAATATTATTCAACAATAGAACAGAAAGAGCCACTGATATGTACAATTCCAAAAATGCTAAGCAAATAAAACTAGACTAAAATTACTACATGGAATGTTATACTTACAAGAAGTATAAAAGAAAGTTTTAAAAAGGCAAAACCAATCTATAAAGATAGAAATCAGAATAGTGGTTGCTTGTGGAAGGGCAGGAAGAGGGCATAAAGGACACTTCTGGGGGAAATGAAAATATCCATGTTATATTTAGGGTGTTAGTTCCTTGGTTGTATCAAGCATCAACATTTATTGAATTATGCATTTAAATTCTTTGCATTTTATCACTTAAAATTTTTACTTATAAAACAAAAAGGTGATATGGTGCCTGCCTCCAAAGCAAGAGTCAAAATAAACTCAAAATTACAAAAACAAAAAAATTATAGATATTTCATCATATGATGTATTTCTGGAATTAATTGTCTTTAAAATTTTATACAGATGTAATTGGTTAATAGAAAGTTAACTAACATTTACAGAGTAATTAATAAGTTCTCCAGCCTTGGAATAGTGAAATAAAATGTGCATCAGTGTCTTTGTATAAAAAGAGTCACACCTTGAAAGTTATCTAGGATTTTATCTAACCAAGGTTATCCTTAATAAAGGGATAAATAAATAAATATATAAATAAAAGTTTTATTGATGTATAGAGGAGTAAATTCAGAGGGTTATCAAGAAGGAAACCAGACCTAGAATGAAGTAGATAACAGGAGAGACATCTGGTATCCTTATGGATCATACATAATTACATCTCTCAGCTCATTCGTCAAGCTAGACTTTAACATAAAAATGATATATGATTTAAGTTTGGAAGATCAGAAATTTCAGAATATAAGATGGAGAAGTTTGGGGCAAATTATGTAGTTTCTTATAGCACAGTCTAACCATTGCCTCCTAAGTCCTCATCAGCTGGGTGAGACCCCCTTGGAGTCTTCCTTGTCAACTAGCTCTTCTCATTGCCATCCTTCTTCTTATCCCATCCCCTAAGTTCCTCATCCATCTCAAAGTAGCAAATTGGAAGATGACTCAAAAGTAACTTAAAAAGGGACTAGGGATCTGAAGGGAAATAGGTGTTATTTTTCCTGTCAATTACAATAAGCCATTGCCTAGAGTGCAGTGGTGAGAAAGGGTCTGAAGCCTTATCTAGGCTCAAAGAGAAAGATACCATGATTTATTAACAATGATTAATTAGCAATACCTATAAAGGAGACATAGATGATACATATAATTGGAGACCTAGACTAGAGGATATCTCAGCTTAAAAGTGTGCATTTTTAACAGTAGCTTTTTAAAGCAGTGCCTTTTCTTAATGGCCTCATCGCTGCCTCTGGTGATAAGAAACACTGTTCACCAGAGGGATTTTTCAGCATCCTGCAGCATTCTACAAATTACTTTACTATCTGTAATAGTTTTTTTTAAGATTTTATTTATTTATTTGACAGAGAGAGATCACAAGTAGGCAGAGAGGCAGGCGGGGGGCGGGCAGGCTCCCTGCTCAGCAGAGAGCCTGATGCAGGTCTCGATCCCAGGACCCTGAGATCATGACCTGAGCCAAAGGCAGAAGCATAACCCACTGAGCCACCCAGATGCCCTGTAGTAGTTGAAATCCAATTCTTAGTCTCAAACTATGAGTGAATCATAAAATCAGTTTAGTAGGATGTATCATGTTGAATAGTGAAACAGTAAAACCATGTTTTATGCAATAGATGATAAAAATATAAAATGAACAGAAACAAATTTTCCAATTGTATATACATATATATGTATATGATTTGGTATAAATTATAAGATGTATTTATTACTAAGCAGAAGTTTCTAGGATATTTGAAATCTGCTTTTTTTTTGTGAGCTGGTTCCTGGTACTGCAAACCTTAGGAAAACAATTTTCATTTTTTGAAGTCAGTGATGTGAAATTTGTCACTCAGGATGTTCAGGGAGCTGATTATAGGGTAAAGCATGTGTGTAACAATTAATACATATGTGATACTGGTAATAAGACCTCTTGATTTTAGAAGAAATGGATAATATAATGCTACATCATCCTTTTTTTAAAACATCATCCTTTTAATGTTAAATATTTATCAGATGTGTTAGCTCTAGCTGTGCTCTGAGTTTGGAGTTATTCATAGAATTGAATCTGGATTATAATTTATACTTTCAGATGATCCAGGACAGATGTGAAGCACAGGCCACACTTGGCAAATGGGACCCCTGGGGTGTGCTCCTGAGAGTGCTTAGAGCGGTGAATGGGTAAGTGAGTTGCCTGAGTTAAAACTGAGCGTCACTTTAATGCAGGGACACTAGCTATGCTTCAAAGTCATTCATCAATCCTTGCAAGATCATTTTAGTTTCATGTCTCATGCCAAAGCACAGAGCTTTGGGTCCTTTCTGGTAAATATCCTGCCTATGGGTTACATACTGACCCTGGTATGTTCTCAGACCTCTGGGAAGTCTCTGAAAGAAGTCACTGCACACAGAGAGCATCATCTAGTAAAGGAAGCCCCTGGGAGCCACAACAGACTTGCGTGAAGAGCTAATGCCTTGTGGGGACATCTTGGTATTGCTATTTCTTGGCCGAAGAGCAAACCATAGTTCTTCCTTAGAGACTCCACTCAGCAATCATTTCCATCTATAAAGGACATTTTACCGCTGTGCTAGGAACACAGAGGGAAGCTGTGAGGGCACGTTAGACTCTCCACTAGAGAATAACAATAGCAGCATTTCCAACCTGTGAAACAATCATGTTCCAGTTCAGTCTGCTCCACATCAGCCATCATTTTCCTATTTCCCAGAGTGTTTAAAGCACGCAGAGCTTAACTGCCTACCTTGAGGAAATGTTGGTGATTATATTTTAAAACTCCTTGAAGAATGACTTTGATTCATGTATGACACTTTATAGGAGGGCAATTTTAGCTGGTAGGAAGCAAAGCATTCTACCAGTGGATTGCTGCGCTGTGAAGTGACCTAAGAACTTAATGCAACAAAAATATCATTTGTGGAAACTGGGTTCTTATTAGAGTCTTAATTTTGGGGGGGCATCTGGGTAGCTCAGTTAGTTGTTTCCCTTCAACTCAGATCATGGTCCTGGGATCCCAGAGTCCTGGGACTGAGCCCCATGTCTGGCTCCCTGTACAGCGGGGAGTCTGGTTCTCCCTCCCTCTTTGCCACTCCCCCTTCTCATGCTCTCTCTCACTTGCTCACTCTCAAATAAATAAATATAAAATCTTTTAAAGAAAAGCTTAAATTTTATAGTGTCAGTTGGTACAGAGATTGTACTTAGTACATAGTAGTGGTTCACATATTTTTGCTTAGTGAAATGGGGAAAAAAAGGTGCTGTCCCTTACATACCAGCATACTCCTCCTCCCAGGCATGCATGCTGGGATTATTTTCTCCAGGGTGAGTGACATGCTCATTTTGATATATATGCTCTATCTTACCTAGTTTCTTTGCAGTTTGGGAATGGACACAGTAGGATCCAGTTATTGGCTCTGATATTCAGCAAAGCAAAATCTAGTTGTATAAACCCATGACCGTTTTAACACTTTTAACACTGTATCATACAGGTAAGAAGGCAATATTTGGTACAAAATCTCAGGTTAGGTTTTGTGGATGTTTTATATGAGAAAATAAGTTGTGACGTCTATATATAAAGGTGAACACAGCAGGAAAGATTTTGTATGTGGCTCCCAGGGCTTGAATATGGAAGTGTTTGCCAGGACGCAGGATTGTGAGTGCTTGCAGTCGGACTGTACTGAGAAACAGAGCTGATCTCATTCCCAGGCATCTCCCTTAATCCTCTTTCACACAGTCTGTGGAGCTCCAGTGTGAGGGCTCATGGCCATATAGCATGGACTGGGTCTGAGCTGCCCTGCTGTTGAGGAAGTCGGTCTGAGACAGCTAGAGAGAGGTGGAGCTTTCAGTATCCTTCTCAAGCTCCCAGCCCTGTTACTCTCAGCTGCATCTTTAGTCTCCACACATGTAGGTTTTGTGTTGTTCCGTATTTCAGACCAATCCTGAATAGCAACAGGAAGCACTTAAGCAGTTTAATGTTGACGACATTCCTAATTATGTTGCCATGAGACATTGCGGTGCCTTTGCTCCTACTATTGGGTGTCTTTGTGGAATCTCATGTTCTTCTTCCCCTGACTCAGTGATTCTACTTTGATTCTTGGCCTCCAATGCTTATACATCTTTAGCATGCTGACTCCAGATTGATAAAGACATTCAGGGGATCTTTGTCCAAATCAGAACAAGAACACCTTCTTCTGCATGGTGGCTATGCCCTGTGCACATGGTGAGTGACTTGCTGTGTAGATTGTGTTTTATGCATTTTATTAAAGATGTCTTATATCCTGGGGAGATGCAACCCCATACTAGGCTAGATGGGCTGGACAGCAGAGTAGGTGCTGAATTCAGTCCCACTCACCCCTCAATGAGGTGTTCATGTGCATTGATCAACCTATCCAATTGTACGAATGACTTAGACCCATTTTATGAATTATTTTCCTAGTAGCCTGTGCAGTCCAGAAATTGTCCTAGAATCCCACATTATTCTTGCCTGCATCTTGATTTAGCATAGAGGGAGCTAGGATCTGTAGCAGAAATTCTGCTAAAATGGAATTCTGTCATCATCTAGATTTAATGAATAATCTATTCCTATAGCCCAATTGTCATTTGTACCATGGTTTTCAAATAGGCCTCCTTATTATAACCAGTCTTGATGAAACTAGAACAGTGTCTGGCATATAGAGGATATGCAATAAAAAAAAGATGTATGTGAAACTAATGGCCCGTTGCATCTTCCTACCATTGGTAGCTTTCTAATGACCAAGAACCAGGTGCAAACTCCTCCCCACATTGACCACATCTTGCTGCTAGGAAGATTACCCTACTTGGCTAATAAAACCCAAGACTTAATAATAAAGGCTTAAAACTGCATTAAAAAGTGATACTAAAATGAAAATATCAGTTGAAAACATAAATACACTCAAAGAAGTAACATCATGTGTATTGAAAGGAATGTTCTGTTGAATGGTTTTGGGTGCATTTGATAAATTATTTTACCAGAAAAGTTAGGATGTCATAGATATCTGTATATACCACAGCACAACATATATATTGGTTAATAAAAATGAACTGATCCTGGGGAAATTCGCACTGATCTTGTGTAGCTTGACCTCTTATTTTTTTCTCATGCCTTCATACCTGTGACCTGTTTAGCATCTTATAATCCTTTGTAATTAAGTTGTTACATCACATTTCCTCCCTATTCCTTTCCTAGACAAATTTTTTTTGTTTCATTTTTATACAGATAGTGTGTGCATTGTGTGAGGAGAGTATTGTGAGAGATATTTTCTTTTGAAGCCTAAGAGATTGTGCACCAAGCACAACCACCGAAAAGCATTAGTGGCCATTTTTATGTAATAGAAAATTTCAAATGTTCAGACAACTTGGACAAGCTCTGGGAAAGAAGTGAATGTTTTCCTCTATAATGTGTCATTTTGCATTAGCAGAAACTGGACAGTTTGAGAATTATTGCTTGTATATCTGGAATTAAATTTCTAACACTTTGAGTTCTCATCCTTTACAGTGGTGTCATGTTCTCAGAAATTTAGCCAGTAATAGTGTTTTCCGCCACAATAAATACAAGTTGGGCAAGTTAATCACAGCTACTTTCTTTCCTCATTGAACAAAATGAATGATCATCCCTTGCCCAGATAACAAAGCAATCAAGAAAGAAAACACGGGGTTGTTGTTTTTTTGTTTTTCTTTTTTAGCTCAAATGGGAGGTGATAAGCATGCTTGCTGAACTATGTGGCCAAAGAAGGCACTAAAATAAACTCGTGGCTTGTGTTCTTGTTTGGGAAAGAATAGTTTTAATGCTGAAGCCCTTCTGAAATGAACAGTGTGGGAGCGGGACACATGAATGCTTACTAAAGAGGTCAGCGAAATTACGTTCCATAAAAACATACATGATCATTTCCTTAATCAGTTGTTTCAGGCATTCCATTTAGGTGAAAATCAATTACATTCATTTCCAAAAAAAGGAGGTATGATCTCATAAAAATAAAAAAGAAAATCAAATGCAGTATCAGAATGCAAATAAATAAATAAATAAATAAAGCAAAAGATGGGCAGAGTCTTGTAACAATGTAAACTACATGAAATGACGCTGTGAATCTACATTTGCAGGGAGATCATGAATACGGGGGCATTTGTGTTTTGCTTTAAAGAACAGATGGGATCTTGACAAGTAGAAATGAAGAGAGCAGGTCGGGCACTTTGCAGATAGGTGCAGAGGGGAGAAAGGGCTTGGAGGGCATGGAGTTCTCTCCTGTAGACAGGGTTTGCAAATCCCACTGCCTACAGGGAGCAGGCAGGTGTTTGCCTTCTCAGAAGACCAGTTCAGTTTATCAAAAGAAGTGTCAGGTAAGGAATTTAATGTGATATTTTCTGTTTTTGTTGTGTTTTTTTTTTCTGTTAGAAGACAAGGGTCTTCTGCCAGTTGCTAATCCACATACAGCTTGATGGTGTATGGGGTGTGCGTGGCACCGCTTGCGAGCAGGTAGTAGTAGCTCTCGCTGCCTGACTCCTGACCCGACCCACCCAGAAGAGGGCGCTGCTGCCCTCCTACCTCCTCTCCCCCAGTAACCATTTACTGCTGTTAGCCCCGTCGTGGGGCACTGCATATCAATTGGGCGCAAAGCTTTTCTTCACATCAGCTTCATTGATGTCTAACTTATAAATCACAAACATTAGCAATTGTGTGTACCATATGATGACATATGTGTGAGTGTAATCACCACAACATCTCAAAATGATTCTAATGCTCGACAGTAATTCTTAATTTTTTTTTTTTTTTGTAGTGGTCATGGAAAAAATACTCATGGGCCCCCAGTATAAGGTTTCTTTTGGGAGCAATACTCAAACTTGGATTTTGAAGAAGGCAGCTGGAGACTAGAGGTAGGTCATTCATTGAATGCACACTCTTGAGGAGAACATCTAAGACCAGTTAATGTACATCATGAGCTGTTGTGGGGATACATTAAATACCAACAGTGAGAGGAAATTTTCAACATTATTGCTAATAACATGAAAAGGAGTTCTGACTTCATAAAAATAATACTGTTTATTAGGGTTGCTCCTTATTAGGGAGCTCCTCATGCTCCTTATTATTTAGTCAAGATTATCTTGCGACAAAATAGAAATTTATATGTACTACTGATGTGGTAGATAGCCTTACGGGAATTTTATTTCACTGTTACAGTTGGGACATTCTTCAATGCTAAAGAATAAAGTAATTGCTCCTGTTGTGAAATCTTAAATTTAGTGCATGAAAGGGTTTACTGGAGCAAAATAAAATTCTGTGAGTTAAGGTTTGTTTTTTTTTTTTTTTAATTCTCATTTGCCTATTTTCTTTCACAATTGCATGAGGTTTTCTTTTTATTTGTTTGTTTCTCTATAGGTAATTAATTAATGTTAATTAATTAATATTACTGTTTGTAGTTCTTCCCTTTTAAATTTTTATTCAATTTATTGAAACTAAAAGATAAACAGTTCACCCATTTCTCCCACTCTTGCAACACCAGTCTGTCTCTTCTGTCTTTAAATCTATGAAGCTCTTTTTCTGTTTTGTTTTAGATTTCATTTGTGTTTGTCTTTCTCTGTCCATATTTTTCTTAGCATAATCCCCTCTAAATTCCTCCATGTTGTGACAATGGCAGGACTTTATTCTTTCTTATGGTTGAGTAATATTCCATTGTGTGTGTGTATGCATATATATACATACATATGTGTGTACACATATGTATGTATATATCTAATAATTTCTTTATCAATTCATCCATCAGTGGACACTTATTTCCATATCCTGGCTATTGTAAATAATGTTGCAATAAACATGGGGGTGTGTATACTTTTCGAAGGTGTGTTTTCATTTTCTTTGTATAATGCTGAGAAGTGGAATTGCTGGGCCATACAGTATTTCTATTTTTAATTTTGCGAGGAAACTTCATGCTGTTTTCTGTAGTGGTTGTATGAATTCATATTTCTTTTTTTAAAAGATTTTATTTATTTATTTGACAGAGAGGGATCACAAGTAGGCAGAGAGGCAGGCAGAGAGAGAGGAGGAAACAGACTCCCCAGTGTGCAGATAGCCCGATGTGGGGCTTGATCCCAGGACCTTGGGATCACGACCTGAGCTGAAGGCAGAAACTTTAGCCCACTGGGCCACCCAGGTACCCTGAATTCATATTTCTACCAGCCTTGTATAAAACTCCCCTTTCTCCACAATCTTTCTAACACTTGTTATCACTTATCTTTTTGATAACAGCCATTCTAACAAGTGTAAGGTGGTGTATCATTGTGGTTTCGATTTGCATTTCTCTAAAGATTAATGATGTTGAGTATTTTTTTTTCATGTACACATTGGCTCTCTGTATATCTTCTTTGGGAAGATGTTTATTCAGATCTAGCGATTTTTAAATCAGATTGCTTGTTTCTTTGCTATTGAGTTGCATGAGTTCTTTCTATATCTTGAATATTAGCCTCTTATCAAATACATGATTTGTGATTACTTTCTCCCATTCAGTAGGTTTCCTTTTCATGTATTGGTGGTTTCCTTTGCTCTGCAGATTTTTATTTTGATGTAGTCCACCTTGCTGATTTTTTTGTTGTTGCTTTTGATTTTGGTGTCAGATTAATAAAAAAAAAATCACTAAGACATGTTGAGGATCTTACTGCTTGTGTTTTCTTCTAGGAGTTTTATGGTTTTGGGTTATGTCAAAGTCTTTATTCCACTGTGACTTAATTTTTGTGCATGGTGTAAAATAGTGGTTCAGTTTCATTGTGTTGCATGTGGTTGTCCATTTTTCGCAAAACCATCTGTTGTAGAGATTGTCCTTTCCTATTGTATATTCTTGGCTCCTTTGTTGTGAATTTATTGGCTGTATCTATGTTTGTTTATTTCTGTGGTCTGCATTCTGTTCCATTGATTTACATATATGTTTTTAAGCCAATATCATACTGTTTTAGCTACTATAGCTTTGCAATAATATAGTTTGAAATCAGGGAGCATGATGCCTCCAGCTTTGTTCTTTTTCAAGATTGTTTGATCAGTGGAAATCTTTTGTTGCTCCATAAAAATTTTAGGGTTGTTTGCTCTATTTCTGTGAAAAATACCATTGAAATCTTGATAGAGATTGCATTGAGTCTCTGTATTGCTTAGGGTAGTATGAACATTTTAACAATATTCTTGTAATCCATCAGCACAGAGTATCTTTCCATAATTTGTGTCTTCAATTTTTTCTAATGCCTTATAGTTTTCAATATGACAATCTTTTACCTTTTTAGTTAAACTTATTTATAGGTATTTTTTATGCTGTTGTAAATGAGACTGTTTTCTTAATTTCTCTTTCTAATAGTTCATTATTAGTATAGAGAAACACAACAGATATTTGAGTATTGATGTTATATTTTGCAACTTTACTGAATTCATTTGTTAGTTCTACTGGTGTTTTGGATGAGTCTTTAGGGTTTTCTATATTATATCATGTCATCTGCAAATAATGACAGGTTTTCTTCTCCTTTCCAATGTGAATGATTTTTTTTTTTTTTTTGCCTTGTTACGCTGGCTAGGACTTCCAATACTGTGTTGAATAAAAGTGATGAGAACAGACATCCTTGTATTGTTTCTGATCTTAGAGGAAAAGCTTGCAATTTTTAACTCTTGAGTTTGATGTTATCTGTGGGCTTGTCATATATGGCCTTTATTATGTTGAGGTACATTTTCGTTATACACAATTTGTTGAGTTTTTATCATAAACATATGTTGAATTTTATTAAATACTTTTTTTTAAAGATTTTATTTATTTATTTGACAGACAGAGATTACAAGTAGGCAGAGAGGCAGGCAGAGAGAGAGAGGAGGAAGCAGGCTCCCTGCTGAGCAGAGAGCCCGATGCGGGGCTCGATCCCAAGACCCTGGGATCATGAGCCAAAGGCAGAGGCCTTAACCCACTAAGCCACCCAGGCGCCCCTTATTAAATGTTTTTTCTGCATCTATTGAGATGGTCATATTTTTGTCCTTCATGTCATTAATGTAGTTTATCACATTGACAGTTTTGTAAGTGTTAGAATATCCTTGCATCCCTGGCATAAACCCCACTTGATATATTGTATGATCCTTTTACTGTATTGTTAAAATTGGTGTGTGAATTTTTGTTGAGGTATTTGCATCCATGTTTATTCTGGATATTTGCATTTATGTAGATATGTATGTATGTTGGTATGTATGGCAGCCTTGTCTAATTTTGGTATCAGGATAAGGCTGCCTGTGTAAAATGCATTTGGAAGAGTTCCCCCTCCTCTTTTTTGAAAGAGTTTGAGAAGAATTGTGTTCATTCTTTTTTAAATGTTTGCTAGAATTCACTAGCGAAGCCCACTTTTGTTTGTTGGAAGGTTTTTATTACTGATTCAATCTCCTTGCTACTCATTGGACTATTCAGATTTTCTATTTCATTATGATATACAACTTACCAGTCCTGGTAAGTTGTATGTCCATTTCTTCTAAGTTGTCTAATTTTTTGGCATATAATTGTTCATAGTAGTCTCTTATGAATCTTTCTATTCCACAGTATGAGTTGTAATGTCTTTTTTATTTTTGATTTTCTGATTTTATTTATTTGAGTTCTCACTCTCACTCTCACTCTCTTTCACCCGCGCCCCTTGGAGAATTTTTGTAACATTTTGTCCACTTTTTTATCTTTTGAAAGAGCTAACTTTGACTTTCATTTTTCTTTTCTATTACCTTTTCAGTCTCTATTTCATTTATTTCTGCTCTAATCTTTGGTATTTCTTTCCTTCTACTAACTTTGGGATTTATTTATTATTTCCTAGTAGCTCAAATGTAAAGTTAGGTTGTTTATTTGAACTTTCTCTTATTTCTTGAGGTAGGCATTTATTGTTAAGAACTTACCTTTTAGAACTGCTTTTGCCAGATCCCATAAATTTTGGTATATTACACTTCCATTTTCATTTGTTTCAAGATACATTTTGGTTCTCTTTTGATTTCTTTTTTGACTTACTGGTTATGCAACAGAAAGTTGTTTGATCTCTACATATTTCTGAATTTTCCATTTTTCTTTGTGTAATTAATTTCCAGTTTCATATAACTATGGTCAGAACTTGATATTATTTTAAATCTCTAAAATTTATTAAGACTCTTATTATGGCTTTACATATGATCTATTTGGAAAATGTACTCTGTAAACTTGAGAAGAGTGTGTATTCTGTTGCTTTTGGATGGAATGTTCTTTATAGATCTAGGTCCATCTGGTTTAATGTGTCATTTAAGGCCAATGTTTCTTTATTGATTTTCTGTCTGCATGATTTATCCATTGGTATAAGTGGGATACTAGAGTGCCCTACTATTGGTTTACTGCTGTATAATTCTTCCTT
>ML106957.1:0-11709 GCA_003697995.1 Taxidea taxus jeffersonii
CCTTGTTCCCCCAACTCTCCCCACCCCACTTCGCATGAAGCAAGAGACCAGGAAGGCACCACTGTGGACATCATCATGGGATGGCAGAAAGAAGACAGGTCATTGATGGAGGCTAGGAAAGGCCCACCACCTGCTCACCAATTCTACACAGTTCTGCTTTTCCCAGTGAGAAGACAGCTGAGGATCCTCTGGCTTTCTTCGTTTGTAAATGCCAACTCCCCCAGCTCCAAAGGTTCTTGAACTCTAAGGGACTGTGCCAAGGAGGTGACACAGGTACTTTCAGAACTTCCCAGACTCCTTGGGAATCACCCCGCATAGAACCACTTCTTTCCTTGTTGCTTCACCAAAAGCCCAGGGTCTCTGAAAGGCTGCCCTGTCCAGTCCTGATGAACACTTGTGGTTCATCAAAAGTAAATTGTGCAAATGAGAGCACACAAAAGAATGATTAATAAAATTTAGGGAATCAAAGTGGCATCAGGAGCTGTACATTTTATAGAGTCTGCTCATTAAAAGAGAAAAACAATGAGCCCTCTGACCGGAGCCACTCCCTTGAGGCCAGCCACAGTGGATCCCACAATCTATTATCTCCGTGCCTCATTTCCAATTCGAATGGATGCCACCTGTCTTGTTTTGGCCTGCCATGGATGGTGTTTTCTGGTTTAAAAAGCAGAAAGAAAAAGGCTCATGTTGTGCTTTTTACTTAGCCAGGGTAGCATCTGTTCTCATCCACAACAGGGCTGCTGGCTAAACAACAAAGGCCAGGATTTTTTTTTTTCCAGTGATTTTTAAAATTCCCAGTAAAGTTCCTACCACAGCTTTTTGAGAATAATTTTTGTCTTACATCTTTAGGCCCTTGGCTGAAAAAAATGGGCATTTGCAGACCCTTTACCTACCCAGTCCCAGGCCGTGGGGTGATGTCAGCACCTGATTAATCCATTATTCATATTCATTCAGTCTAGGGACCTGGAATTTTTCAGAAGTTGTTTCAGTTCCCACATGTGAAAAGATGGCTGCTGGCAAAATACTTTCTGAAACACCCTTTATTTTTTAAAATTAATCTTATTAGCCTCATTGTAAAAAAACAAAAACAAAAACAAAAGAAAAAACACGTAGCCCTTGGTGGTTAGTTGATAGACCATTGGTTCACAATCAGTTTTTAATGTGTTTGTTTTAATTCAACAAAGATGTGCAAAACACCTTATAGCCCATGAGATGTGTGAGCTGGAGTATTAGAGAAACAGAAAATTCTAGAATCACATGATATTCTAGGATCACTGGGGGAAAATTGCCCACCTTTTCTTACCTAACATCTTAGAAAGACAATATTTCAAAGTTGATAGCCAAGGATAGACTGGGGTCCTTTTCCCTTCTCAGCTCCTCAGTCCCATTGCTGTGGTGTCTGAATAACTGAAGCTTTGTGGCTTCCTTTCTGAAGCCTACCAGGAAGATGGGTGTTACAGTGGTTTTTTGATTCACTTGGCAAGATGATTCTTCTCAGCTTTATCTTGAGAAAAATGTAGTAGTTTGGTACCCAAGTATATGCTCCTTGGGGAAATAGGAGCAAAATATGTGCCAGACTTTTCCTAAAGAGACACTAGAATACCAGGGTATCCAACCCTGATGGAGATAGGCAAGATATGAGTGGGAAGGAATGTCAGCAAGAACAAGCACCAACAGAAATAAAAGGGCTAACATAAATCATTGTCATTAATGGATCATCTGCCATGGAACAGACAGAGAGATGTGATTTCCATTTTATTGGTGAGAAGGCTCAGAGGGCTGAAGTCATTTGCTCAAGAAAACAAAGCCAGTTAACGTGGTAGTAAATAGCATGAGTTTTGGCCAAAGACTGACTTGGGTTGAAAATCCAGCTCTGTCACTTACTGGTTAAGTGATTTAGGGCACAACACTGAGTTTCTCTCTGTTGGTTAATCACATTCTGATGCCTTATAACAATCTGAACTTTTAAGACTCCACCCCTCCCTCTTTTCCTTTTGCCCTACATTTGGGCAAGATGGCCAGAAAGCCTGGGTGCTGCCTTCTGTGGGGCTGGCTGGAAATTTAAACAACGCATGGGGGCCCTCACTCTGGCCCCACCACCAAACCATAAAAATACCACGCCCATCTCCTTTCTCCCTCTCTCAAGCCACTTTTGGACCTGCTTGGGGCAGCCATGCTCTCCCAGAAAGCCTCCTTACGTGAGTTAACCCTTTTCATACCCTCTTACTATATATGTGGTATCATTAGTCTTAACATTCAAACCGAATTTTAGGTAGGATCTATTCTGCTTCTTCAGGGTGTTTCAACCCTCAGTTCATTTTCCTCATCCTCTAAGTTGTTTGTGCCCAGGAAATCTGATCTGCAAACCATCCTCCTCCTCCTCCCTTGCCCTCTGGCTTCCCATGGGGTCTCATCAGCACAAGGCATGGATGAGAGATCCGAGGAAGAAGAGAGAGAGTTTGAGGCACTCTTCCCTACTTCCTCGTTGATGTGATGGCCCATTTCTGGCTGTCACAGCATGCGTCTGTGACATCAGCTCCCACCACAAGGCCCTCCTCCACATGCTAGCACTCCCTGTCTCCTCTTCTCACCCTTTCAGCACTAGGGGTGGTAATAGTTTACAGAGGCTACAGTCTTCAGTGCCATATCCGCCTTTGTTGTTTCTCTTATCCTTGCTCCACCCCTGAAATAAGTCTTTTTATTAAATATTCCTTATTGGAACCATCTGAATTTGATTCTGCTGCCTGCCAGGACCCTGACTGATTCACAATCTATGCCTCAGTCTTCTCACTTATAAAATAGAGATGACTAGTAATACCTAATGATAATACATCATAGAATTGTTGCGACGATTAAATAAGATAATCCGGGCAAGCATCTAGAATATTGCTTATATGTGTGATGTAAGCTATACTATTTTTGTTGTTGTTACTTACAACAGCAATAATAATAACAAACAGTGACACTGGAATTAAAAATTCTTTATTCTCATAAAGTTCATGCCTTTCTAACCCAGATATACTTCTTCCCTTTAGAAAAAAGAGGTCAGACATCTCCCTTCCGGCCCATCTTGGAAATAACATATTTAGATTGTCACAAGAACTAAATCATTCCTTATTCCTTACTTAAACAAAGCTTCTCCAGCTCAACAGATTTGTCAGTTCAATGGGAATGCGCCAAAAGAACAAAGTGTACTGTTTTCCTTTTAACATCTCAATGCCAGACATGATTCTGTGTCTTTCACTCAGCAGGGACTTTCTGGAACATCAACTGGTGAGGCAGCCAATAAGAATTCAATATAAATCATAGTAATTAGTATTTAAATGATAGGTGTTTGTCACAAATCCATTATCAGAAACCAAATATTCATTAGGCAATAGATATGACCTTTATAGATTCTAAACATTTGTGACCACTGCTTGAGATGTTCTCCATCTGCCAATGCTCAGAGAGGCAACTTGTGTGAAAGAGAAGATCGCGTAGTCCTTAAAAATAGCCAGAAAATATGATTCTCAGAAAGACTTCCAGATCATTGTGACATAAATAATATAGTATGTGTAAAAGAGGAGGATGAACAAAGGAGGGAGGTAGAAAAGCTGTGGAAAATTAAGGGCATTTGGGTGACTGTAGAAATAACTTGAGCTGAAGAGTTCATCCTGCCCTAAAGGAGCTCTCCCACCTTGCCAGGCATCTTTTTTCTACATCATCTCCTGACCTCCCTGGGGTTTAGAAAGCAGTGAATTGAAGAGGCAGTGCTTTCTCTAACCAGCCTACTTAGGGGACAGGTCCCATCATTGAAATAATTTTAAATGACTACCACTCCAGGTCACCATCTCTTAGTGGATGAGTCAAGACAAGGCACCGGGTGTCGTGGCAGTAAGGCATGACAAAGAACGTAGTCTTTGAAGCAGGAAAACATGGGTGAAAATCCTAACTCTCATGCTCACTAGTCATGAGCTCTTGAGCAAGTTACTCAAACTCTTCATACCCCTTTTTCTTTAGTAAAATGGGGGTAACAGTGCCCATCCCAAAGGCTATTTTAAGAATCTTATCACATTTAGGAAAACCACTCAACACAGATGTGGTACATGTTTAGTAAATAACAGTTCTATCTATCGGCCTCTAAGAAAATAACATGGGCAGAGCTGGCCTGTGAGTAGACTCCATGGGAAACTGTACATATCCCACTCCAGAGCACCAACATGGGAGCCACGACACCCAGGATTCCAGTCCAAACACATTGCCAATAACTTGCCAACAACTTGCAATGACCTTGGGCAAGTCACAATATTTTAGATGCTAATGAGGGCCCTTGAGTAATTTTCAAAATTTGGGAGTCCAGTGGAGACATCTAATTGTTAGAGCTGAAGAGGTACAAGCTCTGCCTTTGCTTTTAGAAGAAATTATCTCAGAGTCACATAATTATCCTCATTATTTTAATTTTGACCTCATATTCTAATTGACATTACCTATGACTTCAGTATAGTTGAAAAAAAACAACGGATTGTTATTGCCTTTTATTATCCGTATATGAACAAGGATGGGAGGTAGTGACTTATTTTTTCCCAAATAAATTATTGGCACATACTCTGGACCAGGTACTTGTCTAGATAATGAGAGCATAAAGATGAACCCAACAGAAGAGTTCCCTACCCTTGGGGAGTTTACATTCTAGTGGGAAGAGATGAGTCAAATCACCAAACAGATGGATTATATGTTAGTGACAGTGCCTTGAAGGAGAAAGCAAGTCTTGGTGAGGTGGAAGAGATAGGCAGTCAGGAAAGGCACAGTGAGGAAGTGAAAATTGACTCAGTACTTGTAGGTGAGGGATGGAGACATGTGGATAGCTGGGAAGAGTGCTCCGGATAGAGAGCTGAGCCAGAGAGGGAGGAAACTTGGCTCATCTGAGGAGCTGTTGGCCACTGTGGCTGAAGAGGAGCCAACTAGGAGTGGGTGGCAAAGGGAGGAGAGAGGCAGCCATGAGCCAGACCCTGTGGGGCCTTGTGGACCATGGACAAGCCTGTAGATTTTATTCCAAGTGTGTGAGGGGAAACCGTTGGAGAGTTTTGCCTATGGAATGGGCATTTTCCAAGGATCTTACCAATAGCAAGCCTGGGGCAGGGACACCCAGTAACAGTCTGAACCAAAGAGTTGTGAAAATGTGGGACTGCTCCCATAATGAAAAGCAGCAGAATCTGCTGCTCCCACATCCCTGGATTTAAATGGAATGTTCCCATACCAAACAGAGGAAGTCTCTGCCCTGCTTGAAACCCTATTCTGTTCTTCAACCCTGGCCATGGCTCAAAGTAATTAAATGTAAAGCCCCATTTTTAGTGTGAAGATTAAAATGACAGCAAAGAATATTATAGGCAAATTCAAAACCCTTCACAGAATCACATAGATTTTAAACTAGAATAGTGATTGTAAGTCACAGCTTATCTGTTTCCCAATCTAGGCATGCTTCGGTTTGCCAGCATCTGTGCATTGGTTAGAATAAAGCTTCTTTGCTTAGGAGCAATGATGAGGGACACATCCATTTAACAACAAAATCTCATCTTTCCTGCCTGTCTGCTTGGGACAAAGGACTTGGGGATCCTTTCTCAGTGTACAATGTCTGCTTTTCAACTTGGGGGTCCTAATTTTGAATTGTCGACCTTATAGTTCCTATTAACAGTTCAGCTAAAAACAAAACAAAACAAAAAAACATATTTGAGAGAGTTTTCAGATTTTGCCTTCCAATCAGCAGAGAACAAATATAATTATCAGAAGTTCTGGGGGTATAGCCTGACTTGTCCTGCTAAGTAAAGAAATTTCTGTAGAGATTTCATCATACAAATACTACTGTGACTGTTGTTGTTGTTGTTGTTATATACCGTATATCATAATATATCCATGTTTGCTTTAACAAGCAGTATTTCAAGATATCGGTTGAACAGCTCAAATTGTTGCCCACCCCCCACGTGTACACATACTCATATTGGGATGAAGTGTGAGCGTCCTTAGTTGTGCTGTCTGTTCAATGGAGGCTTAGTCCTCCCTGCCATCCCAGGTTAATACCTGGAAGAAATGTCATCTAAAGGAATGCCAGTCATTCCTGAAAGACAGATCAGACTTTACCACTAAATTCCCTTTAGAGTTCCTTCACATCACTGTAACCTAAGAGCATATTCAGCATTTTTACCAAGAAGCAAAGTAAAAAATAGCCGTATTTATAGCTGGTTGTTACATAACAATCCTTATACCAAATTCCTCTTGGTACTCGGGAAATGTCTCTCTTTGTGAAATGGCACACTTCTTAAAAATAAGATCTCATGGGGGCACCTGGGTGGCTCAGTGGGTTAAAGCCTCTGCCTTCGGCTCAGGTCATGATCCCAGGGCCCTGGGATTGAGCCCCGCATCAGGCTCTCTGCTCAGTAGGGAGAACTGCTTCCCTTCCTCTCTCTCTGCCTGCCTCTCTGCCTACCTGTGATCTCTGTCTGTGAAATAAATAAATAAAATCTTAAAAAAAAATATAAGATCTCATGAATCCATCTTCTTTTTTCTTTCTTTCTTTGATAGGTGACTCAGTTGTGTTTTGCATTCAATATTAGTAGCATTCCTTAGTCTTAAGTTTTTGGTGTAATTATCTCTCTGATGCCACCACCCTATCCCAGCCTATATTAATTGACTTTAAGGTTTTAATTTTCGTTTAAATGCCTTTCAGATATATTGAACCATGCTTGTTAATATAAGGCATTTCAAAAATATTTGCCAAGTAGTCAGTACAGACAACCCAGTGGACTGGTGATTAGGAAAGGGAGAAAGAGAGAGAAGTTCATTCACTCATTCATTTAGCAAACCCAGACAGGGCTCCTCTTCTGTCCAAGCCTGGGCTATTCGGGAACAAAGGGTCACAGGGGCATGCAATGGGTTTCTTCTTCCTTTTCACTGGGGCGAGAATCATGGCCTCTAAATATCACTGGTCTTTCTTTTAAAAAAGCAGAACTTTCATTTTAAACTGTGTATTGTATATTCCATAACTGACCTTGAAGGATCTTATTTTGGAGAATGTTTCTCTAGGTACTTGCATTCCCCACCCTATCTCCCAGAGGAACCATGCTGAATTTTCTTGAAATTCATGTTGTATCATTTGTCCTTTTAAAACAAATGCCTACTTAAAATTGCCAAAGGTGTGTGGAGACTGAAAGATGAGGGAAATATATCTGACATTTTCTCTGGAAGCTCAGGTTTTGGCTGTCAAGGCTTCCCTGGGTTAATTATGGTGCAGGCTGGAATGCCAGACCCAGGAATCCTTGAGCCAAGTTCCACAGCACTAATTTGCTTCTAAGTATTTAAGAAGCCAACTCTCAGATGCCCTCAAGGAGGCAAATGCCAGTGAGCTATTGCCAGCCCCTGGGGAAAATGGTGACAGCCTTAGCCAGACTCCCTTTTGGTTTTTTTATGTGGTCCACACGACTTTGTGACATCTGTACAAACCTTCCTCTGCTTCCCACCATCTGAACATCCACTTCATATAGACCTGGACACTAAGCCAAGCTCTTCCCACACCAGCAGGAGACTTCCTCAGAAGAAATAGGCCATTCTCGTTGCCCACAAAGCAAGCACCCAAACATGACCAGAACAATGCTCCAACCACCGGTGACTGCTCTCGTGGGAGCCTGGGAAAGGGTCATAGAACAGCTGAGATCTGCGTCCTCCTCACTCCCACTCGGTTAAATACTCATACCTGCATTTATCCCAGACAATGCCTTTCACTTTGAAAAGCCCAGAATCCTCTGTTACATCACGTGGATGATTTAAAAGCAGGTCATTAAATTACCTCCTAATTAATTGGCTCTCATGTTGCCAAGCCAGATTGCTAGAGGTGGAGTCCCTTTACTATAGGATTTGCCAACTCTGACAAATTATAAATATCTGTAAAGACAGTGTTGAGAAGACCAGGGACCGGCATGGAACCATTCCTAATCCAGGTTTCACGTTTGCTCCTGTGTTATGTCAGAGGCTAAAATGGGATTAACTTACACAGGAAGCCAGTGGGGAAACCTTTGTAAAATCACTCTCCCAAGAATTTATCATACTTTGCACAGAGAGGCCATGCTATCAATATTAGCTCATTGGAAATGTTTCTCAGTGTCTACATGCAAATATTTATTGATCCTAGGCCAATAATTCTTTCAACAAAAGCACTTTCAGTCTACTCTCTGGTTCAGCTTTGCCCTAGTTTCAGAATTAGCCCAAGACATAGACTGAGAAAAGAGAACCTTTTCTCCATTAATACAGCTTGCAGCTTAGAAACTCATTATTTGTGCTGGCAACTTTCTTCAGCTTCCATTCTAGTTATTGTATTTTGACTTGTCTCTTATTGTAACCCTAGCCAACCTTGGGGTTCCTCCATGTCATCACCCATCCTTGGTTAATCCCTCTTGTCTCAGATGAAGTGCCCCTGTTGCTTTTTAAAGCCATTTTCAACCTTATGTCCCATCCTACCAGCCCAACTTCTTCCAGAGCATTTCTCATTAAAGTATTTCTTCTCTCCTATCTTCAAAGGATGCTTCCCCCCCCCCACCTCCCAAGGTTTTGCAATCTCTCTGTCCCATTCTAAAAACAACTTTCTCTTGATTCCACTTTCCCTTCCCACCAGAGCACTTTCTCTCCTGTTCCTTCCCATGATGATGAAGCTTGCCACCTCCTCTTCTCACTTCCCATTCTCTCCTCAACACATTGCCATCTGTCATCTGCCTCCAACGCTCCAGAAAACCAGCTCTCACAAAGGTTACCAGCGACCTCCCTGTCCCTACCCTCAGCATACTTTTGCTTCTCATCTTGCTGCCACATTTGGCCTTATTGTCTATGTCCCAACAACCAAATTGTCTCTGAACTCACCATTTCTGCCTGGCTTCTCTGTCTTCTGACCAGCCTTTCCCTGTCCCTCTGCCTTGCTGCTAAATATTGATTCTGTCCTGACTTGTTTCTCTTTTCCTTCTACTCACCCTCCCTGGAGACAGTCAGGCACACATCTTTAGATTCAGACCTGCTTGAAGTTTCTATTCTGGTTTTACTACTTATCGCTCATAGACCTTAGAAAAGCCTTCACCTTTCCAGGATTCAGCTTTGTCTTCTGTAAAATGAGGGGAAGTGATAATAACAATAATCACTCTCCTAAGAATTGTTGTTCCAGGCATGCAGAAGGACTAGCCCAGTGCTGTTATATGGAAAATGTACTATGCAGCAGCTATTGCTACTTTATGATTATCTCTGTTACCATCACGGACAGAACAAGCTCTTCTCATCTTCTCCCCTGACCTCAGCTCCTATCTTGGTTCATATTGCTCACCTCTATGGCCCCAGCCTTGACCTTTACCCTACCCTGAGCTCCAACCGATGCTACAAACCATCTACTAGACAGTTTCTCTGGAATATCCACAGGCACTTCAAACTTCACGTCCTGTTAGGGGCTGAGTTCTGCTCCCAAATTTCTTAGGTTGGAGCCAGACCTCAGAATGTGACTGCATTGGGACAAAGGGCCTTTAAAGAAGTGATTGACTTAAAATGAGGCCATTAGGATGAGCCCTAATCCAGTCTAACTCTGGTGTCCTTAGAAGATGAGAGAACTGGGACACACAGAGAGTTACCAGGGGCACACGGACAGAGGAGAGACCAGGTGAGGACACAGATGGAAGGCAGCCAATTACAAACCAAGCAGAGAGGCCTCAGGAGAAACCAAACCTGCCCAACACCTTGATCTTGGACTTACGGCTTGAAGAATTGTTAGGAAAAAAGAAATTGTTGTTAAAGCCACGTCCTGGGTGATATTTTGTTATGGCAGCCCTGGTAAATTAACTCATGTTCCAAGCTGAAACCACTGTGTGTTTCCCAGACATGCTCCTTCTCTGGCTTATTCCCTCTTGGCTGATCAGTGACTCTTCTTTCTCAGTCATCCTCCACATGTAATCAGCCCCCAAGGCCCACTGATTTTAATTCTCCAATAGCTCATGAGCTCACCTTTCTTAGCTCAGGCTCACGTGATCTTTCCTCTGATCTATTCCAATATACTCCCACCTCACTGGTCTCTCTCCCTGTAACATTCCTCCATTTCAATTCATCCAATATACTAGTTAGATTAATCGTTATAAACACAGTCTTGTTTGCATCTGCCTTCAGCAAAAGTCCTTTGTTAATTCCCCACTGCTTGGTAAAATTCCTCAGCCTTACATCTGAAACCATCCATAATTTGGTTCCAGCTTACCAATTACTCTTATGTCTTGCCATTTCTTTTCCTAGACCTTTACCCAAATCAGAAAACTCACTGCTTTGGGAAAAGAACTCCATCCTTTTTTACCACTTCCTGAACTAAAATCCTGCCCCATTCCATAGACTGTCATATTTTTCCCATTCTTTAGGTTCCAGCTCAAATTCCACACCACTGTACCTTTCTTCCCTTATTCTTAATAGGGGGAGTCTTGGCACTGGGCTCAGTCCCTGACTCATCATGAGAGCCTGTATCATGTGTGTGCTCTGCTCATTTGCAAACCTAGGGAGGGCCAGACGGCTAGCTCTCATTTACTTTGGATCCCCCATGGTGCTCAGCACATCACCTGGTGCTTATGTCTTCTTGACTGATGAACAAATGGAGAATATTGGAAGCAAGGTCACAAAGATGAGCAGACCTTGCTACCCTGAATAAGCTGTTCTCAAAAAGGAGCTTTTGTTCCTGATTTCACGTTAGTAAATTGGGCTGTTGGTTCAACTGGCCAAAATGAATCTATATTCTGGAATTTAAGCATTGGAGAGGAAGCAAATAACCAAAAATTTTAAAAGAGAAAATGGTGGTAAGAGGCACAGGATCGAGTTATGACGTTATTAATACTTAGTCATCATATCTTCACATTAACATTTCTCTAGAAACAATTTTTATCTTTAATAATGACTTCTGGAGAGCTCTTCTCACCCCTTCCCCAAACTGTTCAACTCTGTTAAGCAGGATGTCCACCTTGTGCCACCTTACCTGACCTTTCTAGTTCCCATATAATCCCCTCACACCTGCTTTTCCCCCTGAATCGTGACATCCATGACAGAACAGAAGCACCATGAACTTAGGTCAACAATGTGCACCATGGGATCCATTCTGACTGGTCATTCCTAGTAGCCACTGCTTGGGCTCAAAGCATGACAGCACTCTCTGATACTTCCCTAAAACCATTCTCAAACAGGGCTGTAGCATCTGGGTTCTCTTTCTACTCATAAACAGAGCATGCATTTGCAAGGATCAGACTGGACATAGCTCTTTGGCTTTTTTATAAGGTTTTCACATTAAGAAAGAGTGCCTCCCATGTGCCAGGCCAGTGTCTGTCTGCCTTTCCCCCAACAGTTCTGAGCAGGGGTAATCACAATGTGGCTGCTTTGCCATGGCCCTCGAGCGCTGTATGTTATAGCTTGCTACACCCATTCTAAGAAAGGGAGATTCTGCCAAGCTCGTTATTCATTTGCTTGTCTGTTTTGGCATACATAATTCGACCTTTCTTAAAACAAGAATATGAACTTGTCCAAACAAAGCCTTAAAATAAGTTGCAGGAACACCTAAGATTCAGAAAATTAAGACCACATATTTATTAGTTAGAAACAGTCCTTGACCTTTTGAACCTCAGTTTCTTTGTTGGGAAAACAGGCCAACACCTGTTTCTCTCATCCTAGATATTGTGTGAATCCAGA
>ML106957.1:12109-24332 GCA_003697995.1 Taxidea taxus jeffersonii
ATAGATAGATAGATAGATAGATAGATAGATAGATAGATATTCTTGGGGGGAAAAACAAGAGGCATAAGGTTTGTCATGTGGTAAATAAGATAATGCTAAGCATTTTAATTTTCACATCATAAAAGATACAAGTAAGGACCCCCAAAGTTAAGACATTTTTCTTTGATCATCAAAGTACACACATGACCCTGGTTCTTAAATCAAGAGTCCTGCTCTTCTCCAGTTCATATTCTCAACAGACATTTTATTGTGGCTGCTGGGACTCCAGCATAGTGCTAGGTGCTACAGAACCTTATCTTCATGGAACATTCCGGTCTAGCTCTGTTCTGGCTTTAGTCAAAGTTCTGAGAGACACCTTCCAAAAAGCTGAGTGATGATGTACATGCAGCTGAAGGCAGAATATATTCTGGGAAAGTAAAACTTTTTAAAAGTAGATTCGTGTCTCATCACACCATATGGCCATGTGAGTGATCAGATGCATCTATCTGGGCTATTGATAGAAAAATAGAGTGTATTACATATACTTATAACTGTGAGCAGTTACATCATTAAAGAATTCAAAAAATAGAAATTAGCTCTTATTTGGTTAGAAAGAGCATTGGGGGAAAATGAGATGCATCACCAGATGGGTAACCTTAATTCCAATTTGCATTTTAATGGAAATGAAGCTTCAAATGCCTCCTTTTCTTCAGTAAGCCTTTTGTGGGTCTCTCTAGCTTGAGCAAAGCAGATTTCAGCTGGTGTCTAGGTTTTGACCTAAAAACATTCCAGGTGAGACTATCATACATTGATATGTGAAGCCACATGTACAGGGATTCTTAAAATTTGGCACAAAAAGTACATGATTCTTTTTTGTAAAGAAGTGTTTTTCCCTGATTTTAAAGGTCATCTATATTATTTGAAAGAGAAACATAAAGGGGTGCCTGGGTGGCTCAGTTGGTTAATCGTCCAGCTCTTGATTTCAGCTCAAGTCATGATCTCATGGGTCATGGAATTGAGCCCTGCGTCAGACTCTGTGCTGGGTGTTGAGCCTGCTTATGATACTCTCTCTTCCTCTCCCCCTGACTATCCACTCCTCCAAAAAAGTTACTAAAATCAGTATATATATATTAAGTATGAACACACAATATTATTTAAGGATATTCTATATCCTTCTTTTCTCTACCTACATAAATGATTATAATTCTTATTGTTTCCATTTTTGCAAATTGGAATATAAGACATTCTATTTGTGATCCATATGTGTTCCTTTAAAGCATATTGGGAATATCTTTCCCTGTTTATATATATATAGATCAACATTAGGGTTCTTAGGGGCTGCAATATTATACTATATGAATGTGCCATTGTTTATTTAACTTGCTTTCTATTGGTAGATATTTAGTTTTCGGTTTTTGCTATTATAAACAACATTGTACAATTATTCATTGTACTTTGGGTACATGTTCAATACTTTTCTAATTTTTAAAAATGGTACACAAAAATTTGTCACATCCTTTAGAAGAAGACACTCTGACATACCTGAAAAAAAGAAAACTTCAGCTCTTAAAATTATCAGGTATGTCAAGGTACTTCAAAGGTAGTCTTTAGCAAATGGTCCTGGATAAAAAAAATAAGTGCAAATAAATGAATCTCATTCTTGGCCTTACCTTAGGAAATAGTTCACTCAAAGTAATCTTAGGCCTAAAAGTAAAAGACAGCATAAAATTCTACAAGAAAACATGAGAGAAAATATGACCTTGGTGTAAGCAGATTCTTAGGTGGAATACAAAAAATACAGTTTATTTTTTAAAGTGATAAATTGGGGGTGCCTGGGTGGCTCAGTGGGTTAAAGCCTTTGCCTTCAGCTCAGGTCATGGTTTCAGGGCTCTCTGCTCAGCAGGGAACCTGCTTCTCCTCTCTCTCTTTGCCTGCCTCTCTGCCTACTTGTGATCTCTGTCTGTCAAATAAATAACTAACTAACTAAATAAATATATATATATAATGTGATAAATTGAGCTTCATCAAAATTAAAAACTTCTGCTCTTCAAAAGATACTAACAGTATCTTCTAGAAAATTAAAAGGCAAGGAATAGACCAGGATAAATAGTTGCAGGACATATGTCTACTAAAGGACATTTATAATACGTGAATAACTCTTATTTTACAATAATAAGACAAACATGCTGATAAAAGTAAATGGGCAAAAGATTTAAGAGACCCTTCCCTAAAGAAGTTGTACAAATGGCCTCTAAGCATGTGAAAAGATATTTAACACCATAGTCACTTGGGAAATGAAAATTGAAAGCTCAAGACACCACTATATACCCACCAGGATGGCTAAAATCAGGAATATTAACCATATTGTTGAAAATGGGGAGCTGGAACTCTCAAACTCTGCTGGTAAGAATATAAAATGGTTCAGCCACTTTGCAAAACAGACTGACGTTTTCATCAAAAGTTGAACATATACTTACTCTACAAACTAGTATCCTCCCTCCTAGATACTAATTCATGTGAAATAAAAACATATGTCTGGGCAAAAACTCTCATATGAATGCTCTTAACGGCATTGTTCATAATAGCCAAAGACTAGAAACCATCCAAATGTCCATCAACTGGTAAATGGAAAAACAAACTGGGGTATAGTGGGATATACTACTCAATGACAAAAAGGAATGAACTACTGATACATGCAACCACATGACTCAATATCAAAAGAAATATGCTACGGAGGTTCCTCAAAAAGTTGAAAATAGAGCTACCCTATGACCCAGCAATTGCACTACTTGGTATTTACCTTAAAGATATAAATGAAGTGATCTGAAGGGGCACGTGCACCCGAATGTTTATAGCAGCAATGTCCACAATAGCCAAACTATGGAAAGAACCTAGATGTCCCATCAACAGATGAATGGATAAAAAAGATGGGGGGGTATATATACAATGGAATACTATGCAGCCATCAAAAGAAATGAAATCTTGCCATTTGTGATGACGTGGATAGAACTAGAGGGTATTATGCTTAGTGAAATAAGTCAATCAGAGAAAGACAATTTTCATATGATCTCCCTGATATGAGGAAGTTGAGAGGCAACATGGGGGTTTGAGGGGTAGGAAAAGAATAAATGAAACAAGATGGAATCGGGAGGGAGACAACCATAAGAGACTCTTAATCTTACAAAACAAACTGAGGGTTGTCAGGGGCAGGGGGGTAGGGAAAGGGTGGTGGAGTTATGGACATTGGGAAAAGTATGTGCTATGAAGCATATAAAGCTGGCGATTCACAGACCTGTACCCCTGGGAGTAATACATTATATGTTAATAAAAAAATTAAAAAGTTAAAAAAAAGAAATATGCTAAAAGAAAAAAGCCAGAAATGAAGTCTACCTATCATACAATTTCATTCCTATGAAATTCTAGAATGGATAGAAGTACAGTGATCAAAGGAGGTCAATGGCTGAAAGGGGCTGTGTGCAGTAGATGGGACTGACTGCAAAAGCACTTGAGGGACTCTTCTGGGATGATGGAAAGATTTTTTATATCTTGATGTAGTGATGACATATATCTTTCAAGACTCCTTAAACTGTATACTTAAAATTGATTAATTTTACTGAATGTAAATTATACCTCAAATTTTTTTTTTAAAAAGCCTCATGAGACTACATACTGCAATACATGCAAGAGATAGTCTCACCAAGGGGCACGTGCATGGCTCAGTTGGTTAAGCATCTGCTTTTGGCTCAGGTCATGATCTCAGAGTCTTGGGATCGAGTCCCATGTCAGGCTCCCTGCTCAGTGGGGACTCTGCTTCTCCTTCTTCTCCCCTCTGTCCTCTCACCCTCTCCCTCTATCTGTCAAATAAATAAAATCTTAAAAAGAGAGAGTCTCACTTCATTCCTCATTTTCCTCTCATCCTTCATCTTGCAAGGATATATGGTGATTTACCCATTTCTTGGTAGAAATAATTTTAAAAACTGTTTTGATTCATCAAAATGACTTGTATCAATAAGCTGTGACACATGGATTCTATCAAAGTGGCTTGTTTCTTCCCAGCCTTGTCCGGGATAAGGCAGTGTCATCTCATGCCAGATATCCAAATGCAGACTAAAAATTTCCATCAATCCTCCAGATATTTAGAACAACCTAAGCAGTTGGTACCTGATATGTTGGCCATCTGAGCATTTCATTGAGTTTTTCATTTTTCATCTGGGTGCTCAGATGCAGAAGAGACATGATGCTTCTGAGGTCAGTGAGTAGACATTGTGGAGGTCCGGGCTTATGGAAACATAGGAGGCAACCACATGACCTAAAGACATGAATTCAGGAGAGAACTCTACTGGGACACATGAGAGAGACTGTTGTGAGGACTTCGCTCGGGAATTGGTGATGGTGACAGTAATGCCGCTGACAGCAACTGCAGTGGCTTCTCTTTCCCTGGTGCCTCCTCAGTACCAGGCTCTGTGTGAGGCCACCAACTTGCATTACCTTATTCAGTCACCACAGCCCCATGAATGTGGTACTGTCAATAGTCCCACTTCATTAAGATGAAGAAAGAAGCTTAAAGAGTATGAAAGTCTCCCCCAACTTTGTGCCATGAGTAAATGGTGGACATGGGGCTTTCAAGAGAGACCCAGAGCACAAGGAAACTTAGAGCCCCAAGGAAGCTTGCCACAAGCAGCCGATTAGGGAGAGGGGGCAGACACACCAGGCCAGTGGTCAGGAGGAAGATGAGGGGAAGTGCTCTGTGACAGCCATAGCACTGTTAGAGAACCAAAATAATTCCAGATCCATGCCCAAAAGACACTGCAACTTTGACTAGTCTGTGGTTAAGAAGCTGCATTTTAACTTACAACTGGTCTAAAGGGAAAATCAATCCAGTCTCCCCTTCTTACTATAAACTTGAAAAGCATGGTTTTCTTCTTGATAATTTTGACCAAAACCTCTTCTCATCCTTGGGGGTCTTCCATTCCTAAAAATGCAGATCTGTGCCCAGATGGAGTCCTCCACTGTCCCAGAGCTTTGTGCAGGGAGTGGTACCTCTGAGACACTAGTGCCGTAAAATGACAATTCAATTTTGGAAACATGACGCAGAGGTTTGTATGGATAGAAACACTCTAATTAAATCCTGGTTAGTTGTTTGAGGTATTCCAAAGCCTGTGAAGTATTGCATCCTGACAACCTAAAATGCCTTATTCTTTATTGGAAGAATGATTCTTGTAACTCAGTGAGAGCTCATGCTCATGGGACATTCACCATGTGCCATGTACTCTGCCCAGCACTTCACATGCATAGTCATGTTTGAGTCTCATCACAACCCTCTGAGGTGGATACTATTATGTTCCTGTATTATACACAAGGTAAGAGAAGACATAAGCCAGTGACTGCCCAACATCCTCACTTGTCACCTCTACTCCTTTCTGCCCTTCTCATTGGACCCTAGACTAGAGAGAGGCCAAGAACTGAATGCCCGTGTGTCTGCCCCACCTGTGTTTATTCCCTTGTGGGTAGAAACTTGGACCACACAGAAGCCTCTGTGCATCTGCTGGTGGGGGACTTCAGGAAGCTCAGAAGCAAATGTCCTCAGGTTGGGTGATTGTCATACAATCAGCTCAGCCCACCAAGTCTCCTTCTCTCCCATCAAGCATGGAGGATTGAATAATTCCAGCATGTTCTATGGAGTGCTGCAAAGCATCAGGAATACATTCTTTATAGTCAGGGATGGCAGTCTTCTGCAGGGAGTTTCCTGGGAGGTAGTCACAAATAGAAAGGCAGCCACTAAGGTGAAACTCCACCATGGATTCAGGAAGAGATCATAGCAATGCTCTTAACCAATGTCTGTTGCTTGCTACCTGATCACTTCCCACACTGTTGGGATTGTTGGCTTATTTTTTAGGGGAGGGGAGGGGAAGGGACCTGAAAAGAAAGGTCCTTTCTACCACCATTTTGTTGTAAAAAGCATTGCTGGTGATGCACGCTGCCAGGAGTGAAGAGAACAGTTGCCCCTGGGTGGTGATTGGGCAGAGGCTCAGGGACACTCCTGGGGGCAGCTGATTGCTTCCTCCTAACGTGCGTGCTGGTGACACAGGTGTGTTCAGTTTGGAAATTCATCCATACTTTTCTTCATGTTTGTTATGCTTCTGTAAAAGGTAAAAGGAAAGGGACATTGAAAATGAAGATGACAAATTAATAAATTTATCCTCTTTTAATCTTCCTGGAGCACAAACCTGGCAAGAAGTACAAATTCAAACTGACTTGTGATGCAGACCCAGGTTTCTGCTGCCCTGCTGAAAACCTCACAGTAACCACTGTCATGGGTTCCTGATGGTGACCTCCTGTGAGTAGATCTCACTCTCTTTATGGCTTTGGATACTTCTGACGGTAAAAGAGAAAAGGAGGATGAGCAGAAGTCAGTTAACTCTGACTCCTGCTTCCCGCAGAGACCAGAACTATTCGTTCCTGCCCATTTTCCACACTTCGATTCTGATTTAGTGACTGTCAGCAAGAAGTTCCCTGTCACACATTCCTGCCAGAGTTAATGGAGAAGGCTGGATGCTTCTCTGCCCTCAGCAGAGGGTTTCCCAAGAGGCAGTTCATACCATACGCATACCATCTTAAGCTCAGGGACATCATGAACTGAAGCTGGGGAAGTCCCCAGAATAGGATATGTCAACTACTTTATTTTGCGATAGTTATAAACAAATAGTCAAAAAATTCCAAAGGGAGATAATGTTTTTTTCTTCGTCAAATCTCACCTTCATCATTTTTACCCCAAATTTATGTTAAACAATATGCTGTATGCTAGAAAGAAAAGGGTTGACCCTTGGTGAGTCAAAAGAGGCAGCCAGCATATTCCCTCATCCAAGAAAATAAATGGTGGGGTAGGGGGGATAAGTGGCAGAGTGGATGAAACAAGACTGACCAGATATGGTAATTATTGAGACTGCATGGGAAGTATTATTTCAAACATCTCCTCTGTGCAGATGACTCCTGAACCTCCAGCCGAAACTTGACTGACCATCAACACAGTGAGGTGTTGGACATTGTACTTGGTCACTGGGGCCTTCACTTAAGCCTCCACATCTAGGCCTAAGTTTACCATCTGACCCCAGAATGGTCTTCTCTTCAGATTTCTCCATTATTCCAGTCTCTTGAGACTGAAATCTCAATTGTATGTCTCCCCCCCTCCTCTACAAAGAGTATCTAGTTAGTGACCACACCCTGCTTTTATTTCACAAGACTGACTACAGTTCTACCACCAACACACCCAAAATGGACCCTTTTACTTTTCCTAATACTATTGAACAACCTCCCTTCCGGTCTTCTTAGCTCTGGTTTCTGTTAACCTCCATTTTTATTCCCCATTTCTATGTCAAATGATTCATCCCCAAGACAGTTTGATTGGACCAGTGCCACTCTATGTCACTCAGAGACCTTCCATGACTCCTCATTGCTTACTGGATTACCCCTAAAACCTACAGTTAGGCCTTCACAATTGGTCCCGATATATTTTTACAACCTCCCCTCCATTCTAGGCCTCTACACAAAACATCAACCATAGACACGTCTATTTGCTCATTCTCTTCCAAATATATATACGGGAACCATATCAACCATAGACACGTCTGTTTGCTCATTCTCTTCCAAATATATATATGGGAAAAGCAACCTATGAACTTTTCATAGGTTGCTTTTCACATCAGGACTGTCTTCCTAACCCGATTCTGACTCCCAAGACTAAGGTCAGTTCCCCCTTACTTAATGAGGTTCCTCATTCTAGCTTGAACTAGTCACTCCATCCTAAAAATTTCCCTTAATTATTCATCTAATTCCTTTGCTAATTTGCCACTCACTGCCTGCTGACATCTCTTCAATTACTGTTTATTTTTGAATGTTTTAAGTTCATATTTGTAAATCTTATAATGTCTGCAATTTTTCTTGCCTCTTCTTTGGGAAGAGACAAATTTATCCTCTTTGTAACTCCCAAAGCCTTTAAGAATAACTTGCACATGGTAACACCTCAATGAAAGCTTGTCAATTTGCTTTCTTATCTAGATGAGTTGAAAAGTACTTACCTTTAACATTTAAGACATATTTAAGGTTATCATTTCATATTCTTCCAGTTAACATGTTTTCATGGTTGTCCTCAGAGTTTTGAAAACGTCTGCCCCTCCAATGTGTTTATGCCTCCAGCCATGAGTTCCTACAGTGTACCTAGTATATTCTTCCTGGCTTTATGTATCACTCTATCATGGATTTAGCCCTTGACTCACCAGTCAGACTAACTGAATGTGATTTCTAAATATTGAGAGTAGAGAGCTAGATTAATTCTGCTATAGTTATGTGAAATGAGAACTCCCTGCACATCCCACACAGATGTCACTCAACAAAAGTGTATTTTTTTTAAAAATGTATTAAAAAATATCTTAGTTATCCACATTATTTTCATGTAGTATTTTTTAAAATGCTTTGAAAAGGAATGAGCATGATGTGCATCGACCTATTTGAAGGAAGCTAGATATCTGCTAACCTTGAAATACAGTCAAGTTACTATTATCCTCACACAGCTTTAGGGTTTTCCAGACAACTGGTAACTGGTGATCAGCTGTTGACCAGCTTTAGTCTACTCCAGCTCCCACCAAGCCCACTTCACCTAACCACACTGAAAGTGAATGTTCGTTTGGTCCAAGTCATTCAGTATCAATCTAAGGTTGCAAAAAGGTATTTTCTCAGGTGCTGTTGATTTGTAATGGCTGCCTGGAGTGCAGTGAGCGAAGAATTCTAAAACCGTACCCAGGCTCAACAAGAAGGGCTCATCAGTGATGTCTGCCATGGGTACAAGAGGCAGAAGTGTTGGCACCTGAGCCATGAATTTGCTATTTCTGGCCTAAACAAAATTTAAGATGCTGCGTTCCTCAGTGGCAGAGATTCTGCTTTCTTCATCTTGGCACCTATCTGCCTCTTCTTTCCCTTCCACCGGGACTTAGTTCTGGTGTCTGCCATGAAGTTGGCACCATTTCTGAGCATGGCTACTTAGATGTACCTGTCCATATAGTGGACCTGTGTGTTCTTCATAACACTGGGTTTCCACTCTGCTTCTTGTGGAAACAGTCCCATTTCCATTTAGAAACCTACTCATCTCCTTCTTTCAGTCCATAGGGTTCTGGGGGAGATGATTCTACCCCAAGCTCGTTGTGACATGTGATGTAGGCTATCCAAATGGACCATAGCATTTCTCAATAATTGGCTTAAGAAGGGCACATTATCCTAAGGGTCTATGAGGTATCTTGAGATTTTTGCTGAGGTGTTTGTCAGAGGGATTGTCATTCTTCTTGCTTACTGCATTTGAACCTAGTTCCATGTGATCACACGGAATTGAGAGTTTTAAGCTAACAAAAAGAAAGATAAGTCAAAACTTGATGACGACAATGGCAGTCCTGATTAACCCCAACTAAGTCCCAAAGTCTGTCATTCCTGAACCCTGACTGCCTCTCATCCATAAATTCCCTTTCTCACTTAAGCCTTTTTGATTTTTTTTTTACTTGTAACTGACACAGCACCCCTGTAAACCTTTTTAAAGGTCTTCTTTAGCTTCGACATCTGCAAAAATGGTAATAATATCTAGCAAAAACTAGATATGAGAAAAGGCTGCTTGGTTGGGATTTATGCTGATGGTAAGAAAGATTATACCCTGCCAGTAGAAAGCACAGCTATTCAAAAGCAAAAATTTTGGAATTTGAAGGATTGGACATGTCTTCTGTTTTACTGCTCTGCTTTCTTCTTTGAGTGTTGATCATTGAGAATGGGCTATTTACTTGATAAGTGCTTTAACAGCAATTCAAATGGGCTGGTAAGGGAAGATTAGTGGCTGAATCACTGTCAGCACCATGTTGGGGGGCACTCTCCAAAGCAAGAAGAGAGGCCTTCTCTATAAGCAGGAGGACTGGGCCAGGCCACTGTGGGAAGAATTGATAGCCATAGAAATCCCAAGGCCTGGAGCAGAGCCTTCCAGGCTCACACACCTTGAACACTCTTCACAGGGGATGGGGAGGTAGCAGGGAAGGGCTGTGGCCTCCTACTTTAAGAAGGTAGTTCTCAAGAGGAAGGTTCTTCATAGATGTGTCTACCCTGGCTGGAATTTGCTGGCTTTGTTACATTACTTGAGTACCTACTCATGTCCCAAAAACTGACCAGAGGGCTATGCCCATTGCTTAGCAAGTATCTTTTTAACCTTGAGTAATCTGAAGAAACAGTAGAATCTTGGCCATGACCTGATTCTCTTCATCTTATGTTGACATTTTTCCCAGCTAAAAATAGTAGCTTCCTGCTTCCCTGAGATCAGGCTCTGAGGGAGCCTTAAACATCAATGTTGAAATGCTTATTTCAGCTCCAGGAAAATGAGCCTGTTGTATTTCAACAGAATTGCTGTCTGAGGCAAACCTATCTTTTGCTGCAACGCCCCCACAAAAGCCTTCCGGAAAGGGTCACGTAAGCATCCACAAAGAGAAAAATCAGCGAAAATTTCCTTTCTTCCCTCTCTTTTTTTCTTCCTTTTAGCTCTGGGCTATGAACGTGCTTAAAAGTCCAAGTGATGAGGCCAATTTTGAATGGTCCTTGTTCTTCAGGGCAAGTTTAAAGATACTGAAAGTCAGTCTCTGGGGCTGACTGGGAAATGGTGCTTTTATACTTAGCCGCCAAAAGACTTTAAAGTCTGAGGCTTCATAAAAATTCAAAGGTGAGAACTGAGAGGGAAGTTGAAGATTGTTTCCTGACATTGGAAGATAAGGCTTTTTCTTTTTTTTTTTTTCTGCAGGCAAAATCAAATTCACACAGCTGTGCCTTTGGAACAATTAGGCACACCTAGATCATACTGAGATGCCAAGAAAATGTCCTCAGGAGAGAAACAGTAAACATTCTGACATCATATGCACTGATTGACTTTTTACAATCTGAGGTATTTTCACATAGATTTTCCTCTGATAAAAATGCAAGCCTCTGAACCATATGCCTAAGTGTTTTCTCTCTGCTGCCGGCATGAGCAGCTGACAGAACATGACCCAGGATGGGTGAGCCATCCTGACCAAAGCATTTCAGGGGGACGTGTGGGACAGGGTCTGGAAGATGTCTGCATTTTAAAAAGGTACTAATTGCTCAAAGGATGAAACAATTCTTCTGAAATCTAACCCAATACCTTATTAGGACCCAGAATGACTCTGAGAGAGTCTCAGAGAGAAAACCTGCTTGTTTTCTGACTCCTTCAGATGAGGAAGATACGTGTCCCCACTAAGCACAGTGGCGCTTAGTGATGTGGAAGAAGGCACTGACAGGAGCTTTGCAGGCACTGAGGAGTCCTTCAAGAACTTTAACAAAAACTTGATGTTAGCAACTGAGCAAGAGACAAAGGAGCAAAAACCCATTACCAAGGACTGGCTGGAGAGGAGGTTACTGGTTTCTGTGCAAACCTCGAGATCTGTCAGTTCAGCTGTTCCAACAGCTAATGCAGAGGGAAGGGACTTGTGCCCACCCAGCAGGAATGGTGGGCCCATCTACATACAAAGTACTTCTAACCCTCCAGGGAGAACATGAACCCCGCAACTGGGGCCTAGGCTGCCCCTTTGGCACAGGCACTTTGAATTCCATATCAGCAATCAACAGCTGTCTGATACAAATTTATAAAACATATAAACTCCTACATTAACTGGGCACTGAAACCAAGTAAGGATTTAAATGGCCAGATGCCATCTGGACCAGTAAGGGCCTGGGGACTTGGGTGCCCACTGCCATGTTTTATGTGGCCACAGTGTCTTCACATCAGGCAATTTCAAAGGTTCTAGGCTCTCCAGTGGTCATTTCTCATCCCAATTTTTGATCCGAAAAAGTTGAAACTTAAAAATGAGTAAACATTCCCAAGTCTCACCCACAAAAATCTGTTCAGGTAGGATCCTCAGCTCTTGGTCCCCATTGTCAATGGCAATGAACCAAAGGAAATAAAGAATAATGGCTTCATAAAAAAAAAAAATTTATAGTTTCAGGATAGCTATTCTGTGCCTCTGACAACAATTAATATAGTAGCGCTGTCTGCAAAAATATGATCTAGACAAATACCAACATTAAAAATTCCCAAGCTTATTTGGTAGGCACACATCAATCTCTGGTGATGTCACCAGGAATTAATTGAGTATAAAATATTGTGCAGAAATGGAGGTACTCTCATGGTAATGAAGACTAATAATTTTACACAATA
>ML106957.1:29332-50285 GCA_003697995.1 Taxidea taxus jeffersonii
CTCTGTCTGCCTGTGCTCGCTCCTGCTCTCTCTCTGACAACTAACTAAATAAAATCTTTAAAAAAAAAAAAAATGCAAACTACAGCTGCAGACAAAAATAAAAAACAGAACAAAAAACAAAAAAGTGTTCTGCCTTAGTTACCTAAGGGCTCATTGACTATAGTTAAAGCAGTTACGTAGAGCAATACTGGAAATCATTCAGTCACAGAATACACTGGAGTATTCTTTTTGGCATTTCTGGCATCATCCTACCTACATACCTTGTCTTCTTCCCCTTGGCCTTGAAGGCAAATTGCTGGGAAACAAGTTCTCACCAGATGCCCCAGCCAAGTGCCTGTCTTTGTGCTCTTCCATTTTTTTCTTTTTGCTACGTCTAGCATTTGGCATCCTCGGCTTTTCATGGTCTTTGCAGAGCTTGAAGAGCCACTGTGCATTTGGAATACTATTTAAGTGGTCTGCAGCTCTCTTCAGATGTAAATTCCTTGCTGGGCGGTGGGGGGGAAGCCCATAAATTTCTGCTCAACTAAACTAAGGCTGTTTGAATAAAACAAACCTCGGAAAAAAATTTAAAACTTTAATTTATCATCATAACTTTTTCTCTCTGGATGTTACTGCATGACCAAGTTGGACAGGTAGGACTCACTCTCAAAAACATAATCACTAAATACTGACATGAGAGGAGTGATAGATGTTCTGGTTTGGGTTCCAAACCTTGGACTTCAGAGTTTCTGTAGACGAAGAGAGACATTGTTTCTAATAAGCGTCTCTGATTAAACCACTTGGGGGGAAATAAAATCTTGTTACATGATGGGCTTCCTTTTGTCCTTTTGCTTTCACCCTCCCTTTTTGTAGCACCCATCTAGGGGAGAATGTGCTGTTTTCTTTGGGTGTGTGACAAGAATCCATGGTGAATTAAAAACTCAATTCAGTGAGGAGCGATTCTCAATTGTGATGCCATGACTGACTGCTCCATCTCAATAACTCAGGAGGAATATCACAAATAAGTTGTTACTCATAAGAGAATGCCGAAATGTGGGAATGAGTTCCTTTACAAAAGACAAATTAGAGTCGACTCAATGTTCTCAGCCTTTCAGAGTCACTCAGAAGCCCCTGTATTCCACTATGCCTTCGTAAATGGCAAAGAAAGACAATTACAGCTCGTGAGAGAAACTGCACATGCTCAATATACAGCCCAGGGTCACTCATACTCATTAGGATGGCTAGCACAAACCAAAAGAAGAGAAGTGTTGACAAGGAGGAACAGAAATCGGAAGCTTTGTGCCCTGTTGGTGGGAATTACTTGTCTAGCTGCCGTAGAGAACAGTATGGAGGTTCCTCAAAAATCAACACTTAAAAATTGACAATAAGATTACCACATGATCCAGCAATTCTACTTCTGGGTATATAGCCAAAAGAATTGAAAGCAGAGTCTTGAAGAGGTATTTGTACACCATATCCCTAGCAGCATTATTCACAAGAGCCAAAAAGTAGAAGCAACCCAAGTGCCCATCAGTGGGTGAATAGATAAACAAAATAAACAAAATATGACATATACATACACAGGAATATTGTATTCAGCCTAAAAAGGGAAGGGAATTCTGATACATACTCCAACATGCTCCAACATGGATGAACCTTGAGGACATTATGCTAAGTGAAATAAACCAGTCACAAAAACAAATACTGTATGAAAATGGTCAAATTCATAGAGACAGAAGGTAGAAAGCTGGGGTCCAGGGACTGGTGAGAGAGAAAAATGCTGTTTAATGGCTCAGGAGTTTCCATTTTGCAAGATTAAAAGAGTTCTGGGGACGCCTGGGTGGCTCAGGTGGTTAAGCGGCTGCCTTCGGCTCAGGTCATGATCCCAGCATCCTGGGATCGAGTCCCGCATCAGGCTCCTTGCTCGGCAGGGAGCCTGCTTCTCCCTCTGCCTCTGCCTGCCACTCTGTCTGCCTGTGCTCGCCCCTGCGCTTTCTCTCTATCTGACAAATAAATAAATTTTTAAAAAAAAATCTTAAAAGAGTTCTGGAGATCAAGTACTCAATGCTGTGAATGAACTTTACTGAACTGTATACCCAAGGACAGTTAAGATGGTAAATTTTATGTGTATTTTATTTTATTTTAATCTTATTTTATGACATTATTGCAGAGTTACTCTGACTTACAAGATGAAAGGGGACTGTTATGAAAGTCAAACCTCCTGGTGGTTTTCACACTCCATGGACCTTGTGGCAACATCTAGGTACTTCAGCCAAGGGAAGAACATCTCAGAAATAGACAACAGATTTTCTTTTTAATTAACACATAATATATTATTTGTTTAAGGGGTACAGGTCTGTGATTTATCAGTCTTACACAATTCACAGTCCTCCCCATAGTATATACCCTCCCCAATGTCCATCACCCAGCCACCCCATCCTCCTACCCTCCTCCACTCCAGCAACCCTCAGTTTGTTTCCTGAGATTAAAAGTCTCTTACGGTTTGTCTCCCTCTCTGGTTTTGTCTTGTTTCATTTTTTTCCCTCCCTTCCCCTATGATCCTCTGTCTTGTTTCTCAAATTCCTCATATCAGTGAGATCATATGATAACTGTTTTTCTCTGATTGATTTGTTTGCTCAGCATTAGAGAAAGACAATTATAATATGATTTGTGTGTGTGTGTGTGTGTGTGTGTGTGTGTGTATATATATATATACATATATATGACATCATCTTTATCCATTCTTCTGTTAATGGACATCTCGGTTCTTTCCATAGTTTGGCTATTGTGGACATTGCTGTTATAAACATTGGGGTGCACATGCCCCTTCAGATCATAACATTTGTGTCTTTAGGGTAAATACCCAGTAGTGCAATTGCTGGGTCATAAGGTAGCTCTATTTTCAATTTTTTGAGGAACCTCCATACTGTTTTCCAGAGTGGCTGCACCAGCTTGCATTCCCACCAACAGTGTAGGAGGGTTCCCCTTTCTCTGCATCCTCACCAACATCTGTCATTTCCTGACTTGTTAATTTTAGCCATTCTGACTGGTGTAAGGTGGTATCTCATTGTGGTTTTGATTTATATTTCCCTGACGCCGAGTGATGTTAAGCACTTTTTCATGTGTCTGTTGGCCATTTGGATGTCTTCTTTGCAGAAATGTCTGTTCATATCTTCTGCCCATTTCATGATTGGATTATTTGCTCTTTGGGTGTTGAGTTTGAGAAGTTCTTTATAGATTTTGGATACTAGCCCTTTATCTGATATGTCATCTGTAAATATCTTCTCCCATTCTGTTGGGACAACAGATTTTCTAACACCCTAAGAAAACCTTAATAAATGTTGTCCTTAAGTCTTGATAGAAGTGAATGATTAGTCAAAACCTGTCCAGGGAAGCCCACACCATGGCAGGGCTTGCTTGATGGCTCCCAAGCACTCAGAGGCCTTCCTGAACATTCAGGGCTGGCTCCTACTGAAAACACCAAAGGGGATGACAATTAATCAAAAAACACTCCTTCCAGCCCTGGCACAATAGTCCTTTGTTTTGTATATTCTCTATGCAAGAGCATGGCAATTATTTTCTGAGCCAAGTTGTTTGAGCAATAAAGTGTTACAGGGTGAAATGTAGAGATATAATTAGAATATAAAGACTAATGAAACTAATAGTTTCAAATTAAACCCATATACAACTGTGACAACACAAAACTGCCTTCTCTTCTTTGTGGTCTTAGGGAAACATCCCAGATGTATCAGGAAAGATTAGTTGTCCATTCTTGGAGTTAAAATGAAGAAACACCTGCCTCACAGAATATGCTTCACAATTTTTAAGTAAGGGGAACAAAGCTTCCGTTCCCAGGGTGATTTTCACCAGTGGGACCCTCATTCCTGACATGCAGAGTGAAATCTTGCTGGCACCCCCGACAAAGAATATCAAGGTCCCTTTTTCTACTCATTCTTTCCCTCCTCCAACCACACTCTCTCTCCCCTTCCTAACACCTGCATCACTAAGGAAACCATGGTAACATCAGTGCCTCTGCTGAGCACACTGACAGCTCAAAAGAGAGAAGAATGGGTTCAGCTTATTATTTGAAATCAGAAGTATGATTTGAGGAAATACTCAAAGATATCTCGTGATTGAAAGAAATTGCTAGGTGGCTAAAATAATGTTCTTTGTGGTTACTAACTGCAGTGTTGGCTTGATAAAATTCTCACCAAGTCTCTCAAATTCAGGAGCAATATGGGATCTGGTTGGTGGGTTAAATTCCAGGTGAGAAGATTCTGGTCTGTAAGAGTTGGCAGCACCTTTGAGCTTGCCATGTAATCTGACTGGTTGGCTCTGGTAGCAGTGCCTAGTGAAGTCCCAGGGATCTTTTCTAACAACTTTTATCACCTACCATTTTGTACTCCTGTTGAACCACCACGCACAGGCTGTTGAGTTCAGCTGTCTGTAGAAAAATTATACCAACCACATGCTTAGGCAGAAGGAATACAATATATTGCTTATTTTGTATCTACAGAGTGAAGCAATGTGGAAAACATCAAGCCTGCTCTGTCACCTTCCATGAGGACAAATGAAAATGCATCATAGTAAACTTATACCAAGCACATATCAATCTATAACCAGATGACATTTGAGATAATAAGAGACATTAACTAGAATCTTTGGAATTGAATGCTACTGAATATGTCATCTTAGTTTTCAATGAGATAGGAGTTGTTCATCTGAATGACTTGGGTTTGCCCATCTAAGATTTTGGTATCATTGACAAGTTTTCTTTCTGAAATTTAATTGTTTTATTTGTAAAAGCAGACACCTTCTTTGTGAAGATAAATGCTTTTATAGGGATATTTCTCCTTTCCCTTCCTCCTCCTCCTCCCTCTCCTCTTCTCCTCCTTCTTCTTCCTCTTCTTATTTTTTGTATTCTTCTGCTATATGTAACATAGACACTTGCCCATAGTTGGCACCCAGGAAATATTTCCTGAAGGAACAAATGGATGAATGAAGGGCAACTTAGGATGTATCACAAGGCTGCTGAGAGAATGATGTAAAATCACTTTGAAAAAGTTAATAGACAACAAACACAAGAAATTTTATTTATGATAAGGTAGATGCTATTATTTTATTAATGTCCCAGAGAAATAAATGTGTCCAAAGAACAGTTATTTGGTGAGTACAATCAAATAACTGGAAATTCTTACCTTCCTAGGTATTAACTGAAGGGCCTGGGTAGTTTAGTTGATCCAGTAGGCACTTCTGTAGTCAATTTCACATTGTGCTTCATGGTGACCCAGCATTCCTATTAGGAACTGGAAAGAAAGGAAAAGGAAGGCAGGGCTGCAGCAGTGACATGGTGTGGTCAAGAGAATATTGGCTGAGAGCTAGTAGACTTGGTTTCTACAAGATCATAATAATTAACATAACTTCTAGAAACAAAGCTCCTTTTTACCAAGATGGCCTTGGCATGAGATAGGTTGAGAAACTTGTTTTCCTCAGGGGGCATAGAGATGTGGAGCAGGAAATAGACAGTAGTGAGAAGATCAATCAAATTCTGAAGTTGTGCACTACTCTGTGGATGGGTCCCCTCCTCAGACCTGGGAAGGAGCTTTCTGGCCATTTCTCTGTGATGCTCCATTCCTAGTCACTGGTCCTCCTTCTCAGCACCATTGATTGACCAGTGTCCCTCAGAGTAGCCCCACAGAGGACTATTGTCTGATGTCCAAGACTCCTACCTGTTCTTCCATGCTCTCCTCTCTATAGCAGGTGACTGGGAGCCAGTCCGCTTGCTACAGGGGAAACTAGAAGATATGGGGAAGAAGAGACTTTTTTGTCTGTTGCTGGCAGTACCACTAACAATAATAGTAAGGGGACCAGCAACGATGGGGCCCAGAAGGTTCCAGTTGAATCTGAGCTCTGGTAGTCTCACCCCTGGTCTCAGCAGCATCAAAATGTGGCATCCTAGGTTCCTGTTCAGAGGGAACAGCACAGATCCGACAGCAATAGTAGCAGCAACAGCAGCTCAGCAGAGAGTGTGGACCTATAGGCTCCAACCCCAGTCAAAACCAGCATCCTGATCTCTGCGGAACAACTCCCTCCTTTTTGTGCTCCCCCTAGCCCTTCTAGTTTCTTTGTAAATTTTTTCTCTATTCATCCCCCTCCATGTAAAGCATCCAGAGCAGTTTCTGTCTTTCTGTCTAGATAATTGAGTGATACCCCTCCAACAGCCCACCTCCCTCTCAGAAGAAGCTCCAGGCTGGGGAATCACAGCCTGCTTTATCACTAAGGTAGATGAGGAAAGGTGAACTGAACAGAGCACCACAACTTACAAAGCTAAACTCCATTTTGAAAATCATGAAATATGACAAGCCATCCTTCAGCCAACTAATCTTTTATGACATGCCTTCATAGTGGGTGCTGTGATGTGCCACCTAGATCCTTCCTGAGGAATGAAGGGCTCATGCCCCCAACAGCTGGGACAGCTCCCAAAAGACTGTCCCTACTATCAACTTTCTTCAGGAATTGTATTGGCTGAAGAAAAATCACCTTGCCCAAGGTCACACCTCCTTCCAGAGGCAGCCCACACCCAACGATAGATTGACAGGAGGGTACAAAGGCACAAACCCATGTTCTAACTCGAAGGGCCATCTGGGTTCCAGAATTTCCCATGGAGTCAGCTGAGGCTACATCTCAGCACAACTTGATGTCTCCCTCTTCCCAGTCTGCTTCTTTCTCTTCTCTTCTACAGGAATTTATCCCAAAAGTACTCCCTTACAAGCTTCCCTAATGCCAACCCCTTCCTCAGAGTCTTCTGTCCAAGGGACCTATATTAGTTTGCTAAGGCTGCTGTAACTAAGTACCACAGACTGAATGGCTTAGAAAACATAAATGTATTGTCTCACAGTTCTGGAAGCCAGAAGTCCAAGGTCAAGGTGTCAGCAGGGTCAGTCCCTTCTGGGGACTATAGGAAAGGATCTGTTCCAGACATCTCTCCTTGACTTATATGTGACTATTTTACTTTCATATGGCATTCTCCCTGTGTGTGAGTATCCCTGAATTTCCCCCTTTTATAAGATACCAGTCATATTGGATGTGGGCCTGCTCTAAGGATCCCATTTTAATTACATTATTTCTGCAAAGTGTTCATCTCCGAATAAGGTGATATTCCAACATGATGAAGTTAGGACTTGAACATAGGAATTTGGAGGCTGGGGACAAATCAACTCACAACAGAACCCAGCTGGCAACTACATTCAATTACATCTTCAACCAGGAGGTAAATGGACACAGACACCCTCTCTCAGATCCAAGCCCTGTCTTATCAGGTTGCCGTTATTAAAGGGTCTGCCCTCTCAGCAAGTAGAGGCAGAAAGATGCACAGCAAGGTTATCCATGGCTTCTCCAACACAGGCTGGCAAGATTTAGATCAGGAAGGACAGAGTCTGGTTCCCAGGCTAGAGGAAAACCTGAAATGGGGAGTCTATTGGGAAATCTGCATTTACAAGGAAGCTATTTATTACAAATAGCTGGGTGATGAGAAATGTGGCCAATGTACTCACCTCTGGAAGGGTGTCTGGGAATCTCACATAATTAGCTTTTTATGTCCTTTGTTCTCAAAATTAATAACAGCATGATGATGGGTAGAGGTAGGAGGAGAAAGATGGCAGGCAGATAGATGATGGATTTTTCACTAGAGAATGGTGGATTTTTTTTTCCTTAATTTACTGGTGGAGTGTAATGGCACTGAGGTTTTTCTCCACATGCATATTGCATTAGTTTCAAGCTGGAAATGCAAAGACACATTGTAGTGGAAAGCACTGTTGCAGTAAAACCCTTTAAGCATCAACATTTTGTTAGTGGGGGCAGGGCAGCAGGAAATGTGAGTTAGGGAGAAATTTATACACAGATGCCTGAAAGCAACTCAGAAGGCCAGCCTGTACTTGGGAACTCAAGGATATTCTTATTCAAGTTGGTGTTACAACCGGTATCTGGAGCCATCAAACCATGTTCAGAGGGGGGCATTTGAAAGGGCACAAACAGGCAGGGTTACAATCTGGCCCCGGGCCCTAATTCCCAAGAACACTCGCCTCAAAGACATCAGAAAGCAGTGGAGGTCTGAGAATCAAGGGCAAATGTGCTCATGTGCCAAGAAAACCTAAGACGGCTATTTTCACGGCATATTGGGGCTTGGCCAGGTTCCAGAAACCATCAGCCAAGTAGCCTGCCCTGATACTTCAAAGGAAGAACTCTTACTGATAAATCCTGCCCCACACTTTCCACAGCACACATTTAATCTGGAGGCATATAATACCACAGCAGTGAATCACTTCGCTGAGCCTCAGGGCCTGTCCACAGGACAGGGAAAAAGAAAAAGGTCCCCCACATCTGTTGTGTAGGGCAATTCCCCTCACTCTGCAAAACTGCACTGAAACAGAGCAATAAAAACTGTCATGAGGCAAGTGAGTTACAGCCCGGTTACCTGCACAGAGCCCCTCGCTGAATGATAATGAATTCAGCCCACCATTTTTCATTACTTTGTTTTATCACATTTTGATAAAACCCACCAGACGGAGGTAACCAATCTGCTTTCTTCCTTGGGTTGAGCTCAGAGATCCCAGAAGGACTTTTGGTGAGGAGACAAGCAGAGAAATTTTCTTTCTGACACACACATACACACCTTTCTCAGGAGGTTTGAAATTTGGAAAGCCTCAGTCTTCTGAATTGCATTCAATCTAAATTAAAATTCAGCAAATATTCACTGGAATACCTAAGATAAAGCAAATCAAACCTAGGTGTCATGGAAGAGAAGACAGCAGCGAGGGAATGCCAGGGTCAAGAGTGGAGGCCTTTGTTTCTTCATGGTGGGGGGGTGGGGAACAAGAAGAATATTAATTCCTTTGCGTGAGTTCTGCACGGTCTGGAACATTCATGGGCTGCTGGCAGTTAGGTCAGGCCATAGACTTGTTCTCATCTGGTCATTTAGCAGTGGTCTATGGAAGGAGTGGAAATAGTCTAAATCTTTTCCTGAATCACACAAGCAAGCCAACAAATTCAGTGATTGCGTAATAAGCTGGGGGCTAAGTCTTAGGAGCCACATTTGTTTTAGGTGTTCGCATGCAGCTGTGTGTGCGTTTGAGTGGGTTTCTGGGCACATGGACATTTCTCTACCTCTTCCCACCCCTGTTCTCTTCTCAAGGCTATTATGATGCATAGCTCCTAAGGGTACATGCTTTCCAGATGACCTACACACAAGTCCTGTTCCAGACTCTTCCTGGTTTCTCTGAATCCTAGTTTTCCTTTCACTTCAGTTTTCACTGATCTCTTCCACGATACCAGCTGCCGTCAAATCAGCCTCTGGCAGGCATCTGAGGACAAGCTCCACTGCCACCTCTGTCTGTGAAGAAGAAAACGAAGAGCTGCCAATTTGCCTATTTACAGGTGCCAATAAAATCCTGCCCATGCCATTTCTTTAGTCCACAACTTTAGTCCATAGGACTTTAGTCCACAGGACTGTTTTGGAAGGGGTGGCCAATAGGGTGGCCTTTCCCCAGGAAGGGCCACCTTTTCATCACCTAAGAAAAATCTGCCATGTTTTATGTGGGGCCCTCGATAAATCTTATTGAGTAATTCCATGCACATTAGCTACCCTAAGGAGAAAGTGAAACTTGGTGAGCCTTATGTTGATTTTCCGAGGCAAGGAGCCTAGCTTCTGTGGCAAGAAGTGCTTGAGGTCTCTTAAGGAATGGCAGACAGGCCCAACCCTAGGCAGAGGTGGAGGAGGAACACAGTTCTCCTCAAACACCTCCAGAGTCAAGGATCCTTCCACCTTTCAGGGAAGAAGGGTGGTGAACATTCAGGAAGTCCTCAAGATGCCCAGTAGTAAAGGAACCTCGAGATAGGGACAGCAGTGGGGCTCCTGAATCCTGGGTGCAGAGACTCAGATCCAGGTTCCCCCTGCTCAGCCCTCTTTGGGAAGAAGAGAAGAGTAGGAAGATATTTTCCAGCTCTGGGACCTTCTCCAGAACATTCTCCCAACTATAGTGTTTGTGGGCAGTAGTTCTGATGAGAAAAAAGTTTCTGATGAGAAAAAAGTTCTAACTAAAGTCAGAAAATTTGTTTCCTATTTCTCTCTCTCCCTTAGTACCTTCTAGAAATTAAATGAATTACTTCACTTCACAGGAGCTTCATTCTTCATAAAGTTCTTAAGATGACTAAATAAGGGACACCTGGGTGGCTCAGTTGGTTAAGCGGCTGCCTTCGGCTCAGGTCATGATCCCAGCGTCCTTGGATCGAGTCCCACATAGGGCTCCTTGCTTGGCGGGGAGCCTGCTTCTCCTTCTGCCTCTGCCTGCCATTCTGTCTGCCTGTGCTCTCTCTCTCTCTAACTAATAAATGAATAAAACCTTAAAAAAATTTTTTTAAAAAAGATGACTAAATAAAATGGTATATAATATTAATAGGTGGTATTTATTAAGCACTTGTTATAAGCCATGCACAGTACTAGGAAAATATATAATCCAGCGTTCAGATGGGAAATAAAGTACAAAGACTAAGTAACTTGCCCAAGGCCATACAGTTAAAACAGCAGATACCTAACACATATTTTAGTTATTTTATCACTTAAGAATAATGAGAATCTTGTCTATCACCATAATATGTGAAATTTTTAAAAAATCCAGTGGCAATATTGTTTGTGGTTTTTGTTGGCAGGATACAAAATTTATAAAAAGGCTCACCCAGGATGGCCATTGTTGGTGTGATTAAGTTTGAGAGTCTGGTTTAGCTGCCGGGACATTTGGCTAATGGTGTTTGGTTTGTTTTTGCTCTTAGTGGCCACAGCCTTAATAGGCTGCCCAGAGACCAAGATGGCTCCTTCTTCTAGATATCTGAGAACAACTTTGAGGCTAAGTCAATTGGAGGTGAGAATGGGACATACAGAAATGGCCTGGAAACACCCAAAGGCTGAAGACAAATTTTAGAAAATATACCACCCTCTTACAGAAAAAGCAGAATTCTGTTTTATAAAAGCAATATTGACAACCATTCCAGGCCAGCTACCCCAAATGGCAGGGGTAAACTTTTCAAGCCAATCAAGTTTTCATCTCTACAAGGGCCCCAGTGGAATCTATCTAACCGGAGTTAGCAATTCAAGGGCAGAGAATCCCTTAGCTGAAATCATTTATTCTGCAATCACAGAGCAAAGGCACCCTCTCCCTAGTGACCCAATTTCTGTTTCTCTATGGTGAAGGGGTTAGACCATGCAAAATGAAGAGGGGGCTTACCTCAAGCTTTCTTTCTGTTCCAAAATTCTGGGATTCTTAAGGATGTTGAAGAAGCTTCTTTGCCTCTACTTTAGGTAAAATAACCAGAATCTGAAATAATTCTCAGTTTGGGACAAGCTGGCACTTGAGAGCATACATTCCCTGCCTCTTTTCAGAGTGGCTTTCAGAGAAAGGCTTTCACACAAGATATCTCAAAATCCTCATACTTTTCTTCTTTCTCTTTCCTCCTCCTCCTCCTTCATCTTCTCTACCATCATCATCATATTTTTGTATGGGGGATGGGGATGTTTAATTTGTTTATCCTAAAAGAAAGTTCCTTACAGGTTTTCTACTGACTTAGTAATGGGAAGTAAACCACAGAGCTCCAAGCACCCTCACATACATCCTGAAGCTATAGATGTGCCCACCAACAGACTCCTGCCTCACGCCCCGCCAAGAGGGTCCCAACTGACAGCCCCAAGCTAAGGGGTTCTTGAGGCATACATTGGTATATTCATACCATGTGACCCTACCTCCTGGACCACAGGTAACTAGTTGGTCCAAGTATAGAAACCTGACCTAAGAGCAATCAGTCTGAGTTGGCCTGACACAAAAGTCACATCCAGCAGACAATGGGATAAATGGAACACCTCAGATTCTCTCTCCTGAAGAGTCTAAATGTGAACTAGAGAGAGAGAGATTCATGAGTTGGAAGGTGGGAAGGAAACAGAAGCTAAGAAACAATCAGCAGGAATGTAGAACAGTAGAAGCCATAGGCAAGACAAACCATGGGCAGGCAGGAGCTGAGATAAGTCTGGATGGAGTACTAGAAAGCAGAAACCAAGTGACATATGGAGGAGAAGATGAGCTTCTTGGTTGTGTATGGACATGAACAGAAAATTAGAAACTCCTGTCGCTCTAGGGCAACAAGATAATCCAGTTCCTACAGTTGCTTTTTATCCTACATAACCTCCCAGTTCCTGCTATGCATTCCATTCTCCATGGGACTTGGCTGTTTGCAATTTCCCATGAGGTGTGGTACAGATCTCTGTCTACATGTATCCATCAATGGATCTCCATTTCTTTCTTGTAACCTGAGTCAGTCTCCTTTTCTTATAACCAAAAATGCCTATTAAATACAAAACATTCAGGACTTGGCTGAACGATGACTTCTAACCTGTTTATAGCTCCATTGACATTCATGCTTCTGTTCTGGAAAATTCCAGGGCTCATCTCCCATTTTAAAAAATGCGCTGAACTTTTTATTTCCACAGTGCTCTTATACCCTCTTTCACATATGTCTCACAGCATCTCTAGCCACCCATAACTAAAAGCCTTGATGCTATTAGTTCAACTACCACTCTACATTTGTACCCTTCCAGACAGAGTTTTCCACATGATTTCAAATACATGATCTCTTTTGGACCTTGCAATACCCTTATGAAGTACTACTACTAATAATAATACCTAATATTGTACAGTGCTATATAATTTACGGATGACTTTTATATATGTAGTCTCATTTGATTAGATCCACTTAACAACACTGTGAAGTAGTTTTCTCATTTTACAGAGGAGCAACCTGAAATTCACTAATGGCAAAGAACCTATCTAGTTCACACAACAAAGAATGGCTTCTATTGGGATTTTTGGCCTCCATGTCAGTGTGAAATGTTTTGTGGTCATTTTTTCTACCACAGGCAAACAGGAGCTACCCTTAGATATACTTGTATGGCATTGGAAGTGTCTAGTTTCTTGTCTCTGTATATTAAGCCAGAGGTCCATTAGGTTTACTGTGCCTCATCTCCTAGGACTGTAGTCTGCCCACCTATCTGGCTCCCACTGCTACGGCAACACTCAGAACATGGCTATTTCATGAGGAAACTCATCTTTGTCTTCCACAGGTGCACCGTTAACCCATTGATAATATGAATTTAGCACATAGACGTGTTTCTTCCTGGTCACTGACTCTGATGCGCACATGTTCCATAATCAGGTTACCTAAGGCAAAGCCTTGCTCTAATTCCAAGGGCTCATTTTTAATACCACAGAACTGACGTGGTTAGAGTCATGAATCAAACCAGCCTCCAATAGATACTGGACCATTTCAGCTCGTGGGACAGAATGTTGTGGTTTAAGAGAGAGAGACTCAAAACATAAATTGTCGTTCATTTTTCTATAACAATGTGGTTGCTCTAATGATAGCACAGAAAACTCCAAGCTCCTTGTTTTATCATTCCTCAGATAAGACCTTGACATTCAGTACCTCCTGGTCCTGTTATTTGAAAGCCAACAGGGGGTAAATTTTGTTTGCCCCAGTAGCTGTTCTTCCCAGGCACACAGATGGCTGATGCCGCTGACAGTGGCAACTGTGGTGATTAGAGCAGCACTGTACGTGTAATAATGTAAACAATACATAGACCATCATGAGCTGGATTGTGGAGGGCTCCCCCAGAGTGGCCCCATCTACTGCAGAGAGAGGCATTTGGATACAAGTCAGCAACTCCATGACACACGAGCCCCACGCTATCAGTCAAGGCTTTCCGGCTGATACAAGACATAGCCTCAGATTCCTCAAAACACAGTATCCTGGGCACCTACTTACCAGCTCAGACTGGGCTAAAAGATGAATGTTGTTTGCCATTTAACATGTGATGATCCCTAGCATATAAGGCTGCCCAGAATTGATCTCAGCCCCACACTAACTGGGTCCCACTACATAGTCCCACTCTAATTAACCTGCACATCCAGCACGGTGAAGGTGATGATTCAAAATGTGTCTGTTACCCTATATTATAAATGTGTGCTGTAACACTTAACAGTCCTATTCCTATCGGGAACTCTCTTTAGAATTGCTCGAGCATCACACCTCGATAATACAGGACCGTGGTTCCCCCAACATACCACGTGATTGCATCCCTCTATTCCCTGTGCCTGGCATGTCCTTTTTCTTATAGGGACTTATAAACTCTTCCTGATCTTTTCAAGACTTCCATATTAAATATCATCAAGACTAGATAAAATCCCTCCTAGAGAAACATGTACACCAGGAGACAAACACAAATGTTCGTAGCAGAAAATGGCCAGTAGGAGTGGGTAAATTGTGGTATATTCATACAGGGGGACACTACATGACAGGGGAAACAAACTAGAGGTGTATCTAACATGAATGAAGCTTATAAACAATGTAGAGTGAAAGAAGCCGAGACACAAAATAAAATATACTCTGTGATTTTCTTTATAAAATTCAGAGCAGACAAAACTAAGCTATACTATTTAAGGATACATAGGTGTTCACACTGTGAAGAAAAGGACAGCTATGGTCACTCTAAAAGCCAGAACAGAGAAGCCTCCACGGAGAGATGAGAGGGTTGGGGGGAAAGTAACACGAGGGCTTCTGGGTTGTGATGATGTGCCATTTCTTGAAATAGATCAAAGTGACTTCATTCATTCTTTGTTAGGCTGTACGTTAATATTTTATGCACTTTTCTATAAGTGTGCTATATTTAATGATTTTTTAAAGAGGTAAAAGGAAAAAAATGAGTGCAGAAATTCCTGGTTAAGAAATATCATAAAAAATGCAGACATCATCTTCCTGATGAAAGAGTCCATTTTAATGGACAGAAGGGCCTGTCATGCAGTCATTATTAGTGGGGAATCCCCCTGCATCAATGTAAAACATGCTGCTTTAGGAGAAGGGCGACAAAAATAGCCTTCCTCTGGTATGCCATGACTACTATCACATAAAATATATGTTTACGGAAAATGAGTTGCTTCAGTTTTGTTTTGTTTTTTTGAAAATGCTAAGTTCAGGCTTTGTCTTATCTGCCTAGAGTAGGGCCTTCAGAAATGTGGGTTGTAGTGGCTATATTCTCCTTCCCGATGTCATCCCCTCTCTAGAGGCAGATTTTAAAACTGTTCCTGTAATCCACCTTTGCCTGGCATTAGGACCATATATGGTTTTTTAAAATTTTTTTAAATCAGGAGGAATTCATAAACTCCCTTGATGTTGGGGAGGCAGAGAGGTGCAGCAAAGGTAATTGCACCCTGCCTTCTTCAGTCCCCACTGTGACTACTATTGGATATGGTCCCCTTCTTCATTTCCCATCCTAAACAGGTGTGCCTCGCCACTCTGGGTACTCAGCAGCGGCCGTGGCCATCCACAGGCAGCTGCTCTGTGAGACTGTGTGAAATGAGTCTAATATGCCTGGCACTCCAGCACATCGGTTCTAGGGTCTGTGATACGTTCCAGAGTACAGGTGGAAATGATATGCTCAGAGCTGGAGATGCGCTTTGGACCACTTGTTTTGCAAGCCCCAGAGATCAGAACTTGCCAGGGAAGCTCAGGTTGGGTGAGGCAGGGGCTGATTTAATCAGCTGAGTGGCTCGAAATTTTTCCCGTGGACCTAAGAGCCTAAACCAAAGGAGGGAGCAAGGGTGGTGTGAGTCAGTACAAGGACTTCTCTGAAATCTTGATGAAAAATCTAACCACAGAGTAAGTGCATTACTCTGGCTAGAGTTGGCAGGATGCCTGAAATAAGGGGCAGGGTGCTGAGAGCAGGGGCAGTGGGGTGAGGTTTGGTTTGGTTTTCATTTCTGAAAGATTTTACTTAAGTTATTAGATGTTGTAATGTTATATTGAGGAAGAAGGATTTTGCGAAAAGAGAGAGTAATCTGCTGGAAAAACAAAGAGAGACAGGGATATACGGAGAATGAAAATCCAAGAGATACAGAACCCAGAGGAAAACAAAAGATGGAGAGAGGTGCTGGAAGCAGAGATAAATGGAGAGAGGGACAGCAGGAGGCAGGGGACAGGAGCTTTCCTTGTCTTTGTTCATTTTTTTAAGCTGGGATGTCAAAATGGGCCTCTTTGTGCCATTCCCAATTTGTGCTGTCCTTAACCCATTTAATTACTCTGATGCATTGCATACTTGCCACCAAAATTCTTGTTCTCACTTGCCCTAACTACGAATGGGCTGCAAGCATGGCCTTTAAAAAACGAGCCAAGTTTGATGTGGATTTGTGTTCATCTCTGTTAATGGCAGGCAGAAGGTAGACTAGCTGTTCTCCTCCAGTGACTCAGTGCATTGCCCTGGCCTGGCCTGGGTTCTGCTGGACGGAGGGCCCTGACCTGACTGCATGCAAATCCCGGCTTTTCTTATCCAAAGAAACATCTCCAGGAAAGGGGAGGAGCATTTACAGCAGGGGCAGAAAGAGCTCAGGTTATTGTTTGATGCACAGTTAGGCCCTAGGGGACTCTTTCAGGCGATGAGCAGCTTCAGCTGCAAATAACTAAACAGCTTTAAAGGGAAGGAGCTGAGGAGGTGGGGAATTAATGAGCTCCAACCAGCAAGAGTTACAGCATAATTAACTCCCAGACGGTCTCACTGGTGCTACAGCAGTGCTGTACAACCCAACCCAGAGCTTCCTCCCCAGATAGAATTAAAGTTTAATTCAGTGTCAGAGGAGCATTAGAAAAAAAGCCCAGCACAGGACAAGCGGGAACAATCAAGAATTTCACCGAGAAAGGGTCATGCTGTGGCTACTTTCTCCTTCATAGATTGCCGAGTGCACAGGCTTTAAGGTGAGACTGTTGGAGTGTCTGAAATAGACCAAAGGAAGTCTGAGTCTGGGCCATTTGGGAAAGAAAATGATGGAAATATCTGTCTGATGCCTGGAGAAGCTATTTGTTTTGACTACTGCTGCTGCTATTTTCCTTAAGGTTAGAGCCCACAGGACTGTGAAAAACCAGTGCCCTGAACCAAGAAAAAGTTTTCTCTTCCAGCAGCTGGGAAGCCCTGTGCTTTTGGCCCCCACTTGCCAACTTGGTGTTCCGCACTCAGGACAGGGAGACCAGGATCACTGCCTTATAATGTGTATTTAATCCCCCAAGCAGTTCACTCGTAAAACCCGCCATCTGTTCAACAAAATTATTTTCATCAAAATCTTGAAATAAAATTAGAAATCGCGTGGCCAGAAAAGCCAGTGAAAATTTCAGACAGTGAAAATGTTCCTTTACTACACGTTGTATGTATAATTTGTCAGTTAAAAAAGTAAATACTGTATGTGCATAAAAGGAAAACACTTTTTATTCAAGAATTTTATCTCCAAATTAGGGTTTGAACTTTGATCCTTTCTTTACAAGAAGCTATAATATTATTTTCTGTAAAGAAACTAGGAACTTCTAAGTAAATTTTAATAAAATCAAAATGTCGGCAAAAAATACAAGTCAGATAATTATGAAATGGTATCATTGTGGTGATTATTTACTGGATTCATTCTTTCATTTAAAGCAATCATAATTGTAAAAGAAGAGCACATTTCAATTTTAAAGATATTGTTCACATTCAATAAGATATTTCACATATGAACTAAAATTTACACTTAACAAAAACATGCTACCCCAGGTGTAGTAATGTCATTGTTTCATATTTCAGAGATAACACTCAAAATGCTCCCAGAGAATGACAGGAAGGATGTAACTCAAATTCAGTTTTTTTATCTTTTGCAATAATCGTTTACCTTAAATCTAGTGTTTAAATGCAGGAATGTGCTGTACAATGGAGTCCAGGAAACAGACCCACCGTGATGTAAGCTCAGATGATTCCAAGCCTTTATAAACTGGTTCGTGAAATAAAAGTATGTAGCTTATTCCCACAAAACTAGGAATTCTCTGAATTCACTTTCATATAAAATATAATGTATATTGAAGGAAGCATAATAAAAATGTGCTGATTCGAAGCTTACGCAAAGCATTAAAAGCCAATAATAACCACGGCTGTTGCTTCAAATTTAGATCATTAAAAACTTGTTTCAGGGAAGATATGTTATCATGACATTATTTAGAATCAAGAGCACATGGTGGTAATGAGAAGCAAATCCCATTTTCACTGGTTTGATAATTGTTTTTAAATTCTTCACACATTTACCCCCACCCCGTTGCTGGCATCGGGGTGGACCTCTCACATGCCCCCCCCCTTATATGCCTCTGCATTATTCTCTGCCCATGACCCCAGCCTTGGGGGTCATCTCAGTAGGGGCAGCTCTGGGCATCTGCGATAATCATGACCGGTATAAGGTGGGGAGGAAGTAGGCAGGAGTCACATTCTGGAGGCGCTGCTCTGTGTGAAGCCCACCACCAGGCATTTCCACTCAAAATGGCTCCTTCCTGCTTCCCAAAACTGTTCACACAAGGGGTTCTAATCCCAGTATCTGGAAATGAGGAAAAACAGACAATATGAAGCTCTGTGGCTTATCCATGGCATAAATGGCAGAAAATGGATTAGAACCCAGATGAGACTAGGGACAAGGCTCAGGTTACCTCCTGAAAGTGAGCCCCACAGATTCTGTGGCTCAGGTTACCTCTTGAAAGTGAGCCCCACAGATTCTGTGGCACCCCTAAGAACATGACCTAGAATTCCCTGACTTTGCACAGATGCAGAGAAGACATGCTGAAAATCACATTTTGAACATCATTGAACCACTAATCCTATGCCAACAAAGGTCTTACATGTGATTTGAAGTGGTAGAGAAAATTTACCCGAGTTTCTGGACGCTTTTCCTTTTCTTTTTCCTTCTTTTTGCTTCTCTTTTCTTTCCTTCTTCCTTTCTTTCTTTCTCACTCTCTCTCTCCCTTTGCCTTTCTCTCTTTCTTTTTTCTTACTTTTTAAATATACTTCCTCCAAGCTCGGTATATTGAGTAAAATTGCTGGAGCTATCACATTAAGTTCCAGAGAATTTCTCAGTGGGAACCTTGCATATAACACATAGCTCCAAAGAGTTGATGGATCTTTTTAATGTCCTCTTTATTACTAACACTTAGGGGGAACATCTTACGTCTCTCTTTCTTTTTCCTCCTACATTAAAAAGATGGTAATGTCCCTCTCCATATGTCCTGAGTATGGCTGAGGTCTTGCCTATTGGTTCATATTGATTAGTATTCCTTTATAGTTGGCATAATATTCTCCCTAAAGGGTGCATATTGCAATTTCCAGAATCAGGTCACAGAAAGCTTTGGCTCACAGACAAAACTGAACCTGTAATCATAGTCTCTCTTCTCCTTTCCACTTCCAGGGAGAGCTATTTTGTCTCCTATTGTCTTACCCTTGAGTCTGACCAGGAACAACAAATAAAACACTGGCCACCTCAGACTCCTGGGAGAAAGGCTCCTCCTCACTCACTACCAGAACAAGGATGGTCTAGTGGGAGCTAACGTACACAGATGTGTACACGGGGCCTGGCACACAGCAGAGTCTTCTCTGAGCTTTGTCTCTTGGAGGCACACCCTTGAGAGATTTCATAGCAAAGAGACTGGTGAGTGAGGAATGGGGAGAGTAATGGAGGGTTTCTTCTCCTTCCATATACCAGAAGGATGGGTTGTACCATTATTTTCCTCTTTACTAGCTTACCTATTCAAAACACATTGGGGGTGCCTGGGTGGCTCAGATGCTTAAGCATCTGCCTTTGGCTCAGGTCATGATCCCAGGGTCCTGGATCAAACCCTGCTTCTCCCTCTCCCTCTACTGTTCCCTCTGCTTGTGCTCTCTCACTCTGTCAAATAAATAAAATCTTTAAAACAAAAACAAAATGCTTTGGAGGGAAGCAAATATCTTCAGAAAAACAAAAGCATATCAGTTTGGGTTAGGTTCAGCTGCATATAGCAGAAGCACAAATAAGTGACTTAAAAATATACACGTTTATTTTCCACATGTAAAAGCAGTCCTGAAGTGGGCAGCGCAGGGCTATAACAGCAGCTCCACAGTCATTGGGGACCCAGACACTTTCTACCATTCTTCTCCATCAGACTTAGCACGTGCCTTGCATCTTTAAGGTCACCTCATGATTCAAGATGGCTATCAAAATGCCAGCCACCATCTTTACTTTATGCGATAGAAAAGGGAGGTTAGAAAAGGGCAAAAAGAAACCTCTCCCAGCTGAGGCAGCATTCTTAATCATTTCTAGAAGCCCAACCAACAACTCCAATTCACAGGAGACTCGGAAAATGCATCTCTTTATCTAAGTAGGCACATCACCACCCAGAATAAATTCAAAGCTCTACTGGTGAGGAAAAGGAAATACTCAGTGTTGAGGTGGCATCTAGCCATCTCTGCTACAAGCCAGATGCCTGTTCCCAACCTAATAGTTTTGTATACATTACCTGCTTCTTCCTCAAAACACTTCTACTGGTCTTAGGCCAGTAGATTTAGGGAAGTTTTAGGAATTATCAAGCCAACAACCCAATTTTATTTTAATGAACACAGAAATGGAGCTTTGGCATTTATAGAACTTCCCACAAATATCATTTATTTCTCAACCCCCCCCAACCTTGAGGTAAAAAGCTTTCTTTTTTTTTTTTAAAAGATTTTATTTATTTATTTGACAGACAGAGATCACAAGCAGGCAGAGAGGCAGGCAGAGAGAGAGGAGGAAGCAGGCTCCCCGCTGAGCAGAGAGCTTGACCTGAGCCAAAGGCAGAGGCTTTAACCCACTGAGCCACCCAGGCGCCCAGGTAAAAAGCATTCTTAACTTGATTTTTCAGAGGAGAAAACGAAGATCTTGAAAGATTTAAGTGATTGGCTCAAAGCCGGGTAGCTAATTAGAGGAAAATTGGTACTAGCATTCAGATCTCTGACACCTGGCCCCACATTTTTCCGTGTCTTTTTATTTTTTTTATTTATTTATTTTTTAAGATTTTACTTATTTATTTGTTAGAGAGAGAG